>JAKUCV010000267.1:71004-140450 GCA_028386065.3 Turnera subulata | reverse complement strand
AATGGAATTAGTGGGGGTATATAATCTCACACGTTTTGAACATTGGTCTTTGGCAACATCTTTGCATGGTTGGCATTTTAATTTTTTGGTTGTTAGATGGGAGTTACAAAAATTAAATCTCACAATTTTATTACATTTGATTTGTGTCTTAACTCCTGGTTTTAATACCTTGAAATTATTACTGGTTTTACCTTGCCTATAAAAGGGGAGCATTGGTTCATTTTTGTAGAGATATACCTTGAGTACTAAGAAGATTATTCTTTTCCTCCATTGCTCTCTATTATGTCATTAGGTTCTTTGATTTCTCCTCTCCTGTTCTTGAGCTTGCTGGGTTCATTATATTATTTCTTGGTAGTTTCTGAGGTCCTGCCATTATCGGCAGAGGAATCTGTTGAATCCTGGGGGAACTTTGCCATAGGCAAAATATTCCTTTAGGACAGTGCCTAGCACGCCTCAGGTTATGTGTTATGTTCCCAATCTTTTCCAACATTTTTAACTTAGTAAATCTATGGTCTATGAGACCAGCAGTTATCTTGATTGTGCTGTGACAAACAACATCGAACTCTCGGCTTGAGAACTTCTCAACCTCTTATTTTTCTTCAAATTGCTTGTTGTTTCAAATAAAAAAACGCTAGAAAAGTTTATGAAACCAAGAAATAATTGAGTGGTTGTAGATTCAAGTCTTACCTGGCAAGAATTGATTCATTCTAAATTTAATAAAGAAAGGGTTTGCTTTGCTTTGAACATTAAGAGGAATGATGGTGGGGATTCATCAGATATACTTTATCTCTGCAAAGCAATGTGAAAATTAGGAAATTTCACAAAGACCCAAAAAAGAGCACCATTTGATATCAAATAAACACAAAATTTTCTTTAGAATATCACGTGCCTAAAACTTTGTAAGTTAGCACAAATTGTCTTTTGGTGAATTTGCCATGATTCTTTTCTTCCCGTCAAAATTGCAATGAACATGCTAACTGAACATGTTTTAAAACTTCAAGTTTCCCCATAGAAAAATAAAATTAGAAAAGGGGTAGAAAATGCAATTAGAAAATAAAAATTTATTATCATTAATGAACACAACCTTAGCTTCTCTAGGCCTATGTTTTTTTTTTGTCCGGAATACTTTCGGGTGTCTATGAAAAATTGCCACATTTGTCATAGGCATGAATGTATATATGGAAACCTATGCTTATTGTTTCGGAGATGATTCTTTATAGCTACAACCCATAGTGTTCTTCCTGGAACTCCGGGCTAGAAGCGACACGTGCGCCCGCCGTTTGATTGCCGACGTACCGTAGGGCCTAGCCCCAAAGGCATGTGCCGTTGGCCAAGCCCCCTCGAGGGACAAGCCGCGAGGGCCGCCTTGAACCACAATTCTCCCCGAGCGGCAGGCGGGAACCATCGAATTGACATGTCAGTATTTTTAAATTTGAAATTAGGAGAAAAATGAAAAACATCCGCGAAATTCATCACTAGAATCTAATATGTGCATTTTTCAATTAATGGATGAAAAATTTCGTAAATTACAAGCACATGATGAAAAATAAGAAATGCCCTTTGATGACAAATTAAACTTGTATTCACATGTGACACATGTGACATTTTTTTAATTTACAAAATAAACTTATTTTAAAAGAAAGTCCAATCAAAAAATAAATACCAATATTATTTCTAAAACCCAATAATAATGGCTTATTCTGTTTTCAAAATTTCAAGTTTAACGTAGCAGATAAGCTTGAAAAATGTAAGAAAAAAAGCTACTAGAAAAATTACAAGAAATATAAGATAAACTTATTTCAAGTTTTTTTTTGGATGGTAAGGTCAAGCAGGGTCGGTTTAATGCTTGGGGTAGTTGGTTCAATACTGGTCACCGTGCCAACTATTGTTATATATAAAGGCAAGGGACTCTATTCAACACGCAAACCCTAAAACAAGAACACATACAGATCTCTCCTTGCAAAAAAAAAAAAAAAAACACCAGCTCTTTCTTCCCCAATGGCCGATCGCGGAAATATGTCTTCGTCGAGCTCATCAAAAGACCACAAGAGAGACGAGAGTAGCGATGACACAGCCAACAGGTTACCTGTTGATGAAGCAAAGATCACCAATATGGAGCCACTAGTGATTTCAGCAGCACCAAATCGTCGTTACTTACCTCCAGATATTGTTGAGGAGATTCTACGTTTTTTACCCTTCAAATCCAATGAGCGATTCAAGTCAGTCTCCAAGTCGTTGTTCTCTTTGTTGGCGATCAGGTTCAACGTACCAAAACTCTTATATTACCCCTACATAACAAATTTCCCTCCACCAAATTATGGTATGATATCAGATTATAGCCAGGATGTAAGAAATCAAGGTTATGTGGAACCTGAGTTATTACCTGCAGGTCGGGACAGGCTTTATTATCTTTTTATCGGATCATGCAATGGATTAGTTTGTTTGGATGTTAGTTCCCACTACGGCAAGTGGGAGATATTTGTCTGGAATCCTTTCACCAGTGTCTGTAGAAAATTCCCATCTAGGGAATATTATGCTTATGGTTTCGGGTACGATTCGGCCTCTGATGATTACAAGGTCTTTGCAGCTACAGCTCCATATTGTAATCCCCAACGCGCTTATAAAGTTGAGATTTTGTCACTGAAATCAGGTTCCTGGAAAACACTGAAAAATCCTGAAAGGGAATACTTGGAGCGTATTGTATGGTCAGGGGGACGCGTGGGTCTCTTCTTGAATGGTGCACTTCATTGGAGTCCCCGAGAATCATCTTGGGGAGAAAAGGGTGAAATCATCGCTATCGCTTTTGATTTGGACAAGGAGAAGTTTTATCATGTCCCTAGCCCTCCAAATCAGATATCTCGTGGACGTCGTCGTTGTGAATCCTCTGTCTTCGGAGTTGTTGGGGAATATCTCTGTTCTTTTCATAGGGATTGGTCCACGAATATTATTTGGGTAATGAAGGAATACTGCAACGAGGCTTCCTGGGTTCCCTTTATTTCATATACTTCTTCTGAAGATGGTAGAGAGGGTAATGTGGAATCTGTGTGCGACTTCATACCACGGTCTTTCAAGGATGGTAGATACATGATGCTTGAATTTCCCCTCAAGGATGGAGAAAATATACATGTCCTAAACTGGAATAATAATCTTGACGATAGTGATGAAGCTGGAAAGTACTCCAAGAAGATCAAATTCTATAGTGTCTCGAGGAATCGGGCCCTACCCTACACACAAACTCTAACCTCTCCCTATGCTTCTTAAGGCTGCTTAATTAAGTGTATAACTTGCAGACAAAGAGGTGGGTTTAGGGCTTTATGTTTCAGTTTTGCTTCTGATTTGCAATTAATTTCCTTATCCTTTCTTTCTCCGTTGAGTGATCATAAAGGTTTGTTTCTCTAGTTAAGATCATCCAATAATTGTTAGACTTAGTATCAAAAAAAACTAGTTGTTAAGAGACTAGATTACGGCCATATGTGTCTTGTTTAATTTCATTTAATAAATCTATGGTATATTCGGCATTTTTAATTGTACTATATATTTAGTCCAAATTGCTTGTTAATTATGTCTTACACTTATGAAACCAAGTGTTACTGAATGGTCTTAGATTCCGATCCAAGCTACTTGGTCAGATTTCATTCACAGAGGTATGTTTTAGAATGAGATATAAACTGTACAGAATCGCCCTAGTCATAGAAGAGAGATGACTTGTGAGCAAGAAAGAGGATACTAGATATGAAGATATAATCAACAACACGTGAAAAATTAAACACAAGCAAACTTTCCAAGCTTCCTGCTCAAACGTCCCCTCCGGCTGATGAAGGTTTCTGCACTGGCTTGAACTAAGGAAACACGGATTAAATCAAAAACACTCGCAGGTGCCAATAACATCATTTACATTGAATTGAGGGGAGGGATTGAGGGCATTTAGCCATGAAGAAGGACGAACCCGAGCAAGATCCACAACTTGCTCCCATGAGGAGGAGGATTGATTAAAAGTTCTCTTGTTCCTCTCGAGCCAAATGGACCGGTGAATTGCCGAATCGACAACGTATCCACGCTGATTTGTTATGAGAAATAGCAGTCTAGGTTGAGAAGAAAGACTTGAGATTACAGGGACAAATCCAATAGACTCCCCATCAGTGGCAGAGTCTGCCCCATATTTTCCAAGAGAATGAACAATGTAAAAAGGGATGATCACGAGACTCGATCGGGAGAAGAGTTGCAAAGGAGGCAAACAGGGTCAAGATAAGATCCATTAACATTTTTTTTTTCTCCAATCTCACCAAAAATATAAAAAAAAAAATCCCAGAAAAAAACATAGAAAATAGAGAGGAAGTATTCAGGTAGTCGGTATGTCGGGTCCAAATCGAAACGGAAAACGGATTATAAATACAAATCACCGTCGCACCAAAACTCACCTATATAGAGATATGGCAAAATTATTACGCAAGAAACTAAGAAACACACAAATTAAGATTACTCTTTGCAAAAAAAGAGAAAAAACCATCAGTACTGTCTTCTTCTCCAATGGCTGATAGCGGAAATATGTCGTGGTCGAGATCATCAGAAAACCAAAAAAGAGACGAGGGTAGCGATGACACAGCCATGGAGATGAAACATCATAAGAACAACATGTTACCTGTTAATTGATCAAGCAAAGACCACCAATATGGAACGACTAGTGACCTCCACGAATATCGCAGTACCAAATCGTTGTTATTTACCTCCAGATACTGTTGAGGAGATACTAGAATTGTTACCCTTCAAATCCAATGAGCGATTCAGGTCAGTCTCCAAGTCGTTGTTCACTTTCCTGGCGACACCAAAACTCCTATATTGCCCCTGGGAAGGCAGAACTGAATTCTTTCAAGCAAATTATGGTATCAAATCATCCGATGACCAACGCCATTTCACTGCAGTTGTATTATCAGAATATAGCGGCGATGTAAGAAATCTTGGTTGTATGCACCTGAGTTATTATCTCCAGGTCTTTATCGTTTTATTGGATCATGCAATGGATTAGTTTGTATGGATGTTGATGTCAGTGGCCACTATGGCGAGTGGGGAGACAATGGTCTGGAATCCTTTCACCGGTATCTGTAGAAAATTGCCACTTAGGAACCATTGTACTTCTGCTGGGATGGTTTCGGGTATGATTCGGCCTCTGATGATTACAAGGTCTTTTCAGTTACAGATCCTAGTCAACCGAAGGGAGATTGTGAAATTGAGATTTTCTGCTTCAAAACAGGTTCGTGGAAAAAAGTGAAAAATATTGACAGGGAGTACATGCAATATATTCGATGCTTACAGGGCATGGGTCTCTTCTTGAATGGAGCACTTCATTGGACACCCAGGGAATCATCTTGGGGACAACTGTGTAAAAACAATGCTATTGCTTTTGATTTGGGGCAAGGAGATATAATGTCCCTAGCCCACCAAATCAGATCTCTGCTGGATGTAGATCATACTATCGGTTGGGAGTTGTTGGGGAATATCTCCGTATGTGTAAATATACATAAGGGCGAAAATGTATTGTTTGGGTAATGAAGGAATACTGCAACGAGGCTTCGTGGATTTCCTTTATTTCATATACTTTTATTGGATTTGGAGTTGGTAATAAGGGTCGGGGTCGTGTAGAATATGTGTGCGACTTCATACCACAGTCTTTCAAGGATGGTAGATATCGAGGCTGTTAAAATCGAGTTTTCACCTTGACTCGGAAAAGCCCCATAAAAAACGTAACGTAAAAACGTATCGTAAAATCGTAAGAGTCTATCAAATTTAATTATCTTTATTAATCAAATATATAATAACTCAATTATAATATTTAGTCTAAAAATTTTATGTTATAAATTTAATTCAACTTAGATTACTCAACATTATAATTATAATTATACTTAAAGTTTAACTAGTCATTGCACTAAAAAAAATCAACAAACAAATCATAAAAAAGAAATTGCATCACCTAGATTATCGGAAAAAAAAAGAACTTATCTCTTGTCGAAGAAAATCTTGAGTTGTCATGTTGTACAAGGGAAGAGTAGGAGTAAAAGAAGTTAATGTTGAAAAAAAATTTTGTTATGGTTTTCGGGTTTATAACTTGCTTTTTTAAGCACATCAACCGACTTTATTGCAACAAAAAGAAAAACAGACTTTATTTTGGGTTGCTTGCTTGGATTTTTTAATTTTATTTTTTTAAAAGCTTTATTAAACTCATTTAGTAAACTCGTATAAAAACGGTAAAAACGTAAGATTTTACCGATTTTGTTGGTTCAACTCATGATTTTATCCGATTTTATCCAAATCTTGATTTTATCACGGTTTGATTCAATATTCATATACAAAATCGTAAAAACGTAAAAACGTAAGAGTCAAAACGCATCTTTAACAGCCTTGGTAGATATGTTAGCATCAGAAAAAAAAAGGATGGTAGATATGTGATGCTTCAGTCTGTCCATGAAGAAATTCATGTGCTAAAGTGGAATAATACTCTTGACGAAAGTGATGAAGCTGAAAAGTACTCCAAGAAGATTGAATTCTATAGTGTCTTCAGGAATTCGGCCCCACCCTACACACAAACTCTAACCTCTCCCTATGCTTCTTAAGGCGGCCTAATTAAGTAACCTGAAGACAAAGAGTATTTAGGTAGTAGATGTTTTTTTATATATATATATTTAGGTAGTCGGACTGTTGAATCCAAACTGATACGGAGAAAAGGTATTATAATTGCAAATCTATATATGGACAAATTATTACGCAAGAATCAACAAACACACAAATTACTATCACTCTTTGCAGATTTTTTTTTTTTTAAAAAAAAGATCACTCTTTGCAAGAAAAAAAAATAACCATCAATCTCTTCTTCCCCACGGCCATGGAGATGATGAAACATCATAAGACTAGGGCGCCGGACAACAGGTTACCTGTTAATCAAGCAACGACCACCAATATGGAACGACTAGTGATCTCAGCAGCACCAAATCGTAGTTATTTACCTCCAGATATTGTTGAGGAGATTCTGGATTTGTTACCCTTCAAATCCATTCAGCGATTCAGGTCAGTCTCCAAGTCGTTTTTCTCTTTGCTGCCGATGCCAAAACTCTTATATCACCCAAAATTCTCGCCATCAAATTACGGTATAAAACCATCCGATAACCGAGGCCTGTTTACTGCAGTTGTATTATCAGATTATAGCCGCGACGTAAAAAATCATGGCTATATGTCACCTGAGTTATCTGCAGGTGCGGAGAGGCTTCATTATTTTTCTGTCGGATCATGCAAAGGATTAGTTTGTTTGGCTGTTGGTAACAACAGCAAGTGGGAGATGTTTGTCGTCTGGAATCCTTTCACCAGTATCTGTAGAAAATTGCCATATAGGAACTGTCATGCCTATGGTTTCGGGTATGATTCGGCCTCTGATGATTACAAGGTCTTTGCAGCTAGAGGTCCTCTTCCTGATCACCCATCTGGAGATGGTGCTATAGTTGAGATTTTCTCACTGAAAACAGGTTCCTGGAAACAAATGAAAAATCCTGGCAGGGAGTACTTGCAATATATTCAATGGTACGGGGACATGGGTCTCTTCTTGAATGGAGCACTTCACTGGAGACCCCAGGAAGTCCGCAAGGCTAAAATCGTTGCTTTTGATTTTTGCAAGGAGAAGTTTTATCATGTCCCTGGCCCTTCAAATCAGAATTCTCCTGGTTGTGGATCATACTATAGGTTGGGAGTTGTCGGGGAATATCTCTCGTGTCTTTTCAAAAAATTCAAAACAAATACTATTTGGCTAATGAAGGAGTACTGCGACGAGGCTTCCTGGGTTCCCTTTATTACATATACCTCTTTTGCATATTGTAATGACGGTCTTGTAGAATACGTGTGCAACTTCATACCACGGTCTTTCAAAGATGGTAGATACATGATGCTTCAATTTGTCGGAGGAGAAATTCATGTGCTAAGGTGGAATAATAATCTTGACGAAAGTGATGAAGCTGAAAAGTACTCCAAGACGATCGAATTCCATAGAATCTTTCGGGATGAGGCCTTACCCTACGCAGAAACTCTAACCTCTCCCTATGCTTCTTAATTAAGGCTGCATTTAAGTTTTTGTTCTAGTTTTCCTTTTCTTGTTCACAGGAACTGAGAAATTAGTTCCTAGTTGTTCTGTCTTATACATACTTTGTAATTCTTTTCATGCAATAAATATCGATTAGCATCAAAAAAAAACTCTCGACTTCTCAACTTCTTGCAGGGATATATCTCAAGCACTGTATTGGTTGTAATATGTTTTACTAGTTTTGTTTGAAAGTTAATCTCTCCTCCATATCCCTGTTTGTCTCACACACTGGAAAGGTTTATGAAACCAAGCATTAATTCAGTGGTTGTAGAGTCCAATCATACTTGGCCAGATTTGGCTCATTATGCTACATGATGCTACAATACTCTGAAGGATTTGTGGATATACTAAAGTGGAATAACAATCATGAAGAAAGTGATAGAGGTGAAGAATATTTCATGAACAATATCAAATTCTACAGGCACTATGGGGCGGGCCCTAACCTCTCCGTATGCAAACAGAACATGTTTGTGTAAGAAGTAAAACTGCAGTTTCTATTCACATGCTGTTTATAATGAACTAGTGATTGTTAGATTTCTGTGTACGTCTTGGTTTAATTTCCAGCACCGAATTGTGAATCAGTGTTGTTTGGCTATGTTTCCTATTCTACATCCATAAGGATGGACCTAGCTAGGGTTGACATTTTCTCGCTGAAAACAGGTTCTTGGAAACAGGTTGAAAATTCTGATGACACATCCCTACAGTACAATCAAGTCTATGGTTTGTTCTTGAATGAAGCACTTCACTGGGAATCCGGCGCTTATGGGTAGATTGTTGATGAAAAAAAGTTTAAATAATAAATCTATTGTTGATTGTTTTTTTTTGTACATTGTGATCTTTGTACAGATCTTTTAAATAATAAATCTATCGGTTGTATCAAAAAAATAAAATAAAATGTGCAATTGAGTACAATCGAAACATAGGTACCTGTTTCTCGAAAAAAAGGAGAAACATAGGGACCAAATCAAAGAATTGGAGAAAGCATGGGCTGAAATGGAGTTTTTGACAAACAACAATTAAAATAATACAAAAATAAATAATAATTGTGACGATGATTATATATTTTAACTCCAAATATTTTTGGAAAATATAAATACACAGGACAGTAACCCTAAAACAAGAGCACTTCTGAGCGTAAGGCGTCAGACGCATCAAACGGAGAAGAGAGTAGCGATGATCACAACAGGCTGCTCACTGATATGGAACAACTAGAGATCTCCACGAATATGGCAGCACCGAATCGTAGTTATTTACCACCAGATATTGTTGAGGAGATACTAGCTTTGTTACCCTTCAAATCCATTGAGCGATTCAGGTCACTCTCCAGGTCGTTGTTCTCTTTGCTGGCGGCACCAAAACTATTATATCACCCCCGCAGAAGCATAACAAAATTCCCCCCATATTCAGATTTTGGCATCAAACCATCCGATGACGAAAGCGTTTTCACTGGAGTGGTATTATCAGATTACAGCGACGATGCACAAAATCGAGGTTATAAGGTACCTGAGTTTTCAGGTCGGGAAAGGTATTATAAATTTGTTGGATCATGCAATGGATTAGTTTGTTTGGTTTTCTATAGCACCGACAACTCCAAGAGGGGGACATTTGTCTGGAATCCTTTCACCGGTCTCTGTACAAAATTGCCAAATAGGAACTACTATTATGCTCATGGTTTCGGGTATGATTCGGCTTCTGATGATTACAAGGTTTTTCTAGCTGGAGTTGGTGGCGGAGTTGAGATTTTCTCACTGAAAGCAGGTTCCTTCAAAGAAGTGGAAAATCCTGACGTGGAGTACTTGCGAGATATCCTGACTTCGACTCGGGCCATGGGCCTCTTCTTGAATGGTGCACTTCATTGGGCTTGGGGAATTGCTATAATCATCGCTTTTGATTTGGACAAGGAGAAGTTTTATCGTGTCCCCAACCCTCCAAATGAGATTTCTCCTGATCATGATGGATACTACAGCGTGGGAGTTGTTGGGGAATATCTCTGTATGTGTGCCACTATAAGGCGGCAAAAATATATTGTCTGGGTAATGAAGGAGTACTGCAACAAGGCCTCGTGGGTGCCCTTTATTTCTTATGCTCCTTCTTCTCAATATGGTAAGGAATATCAGGTAGAATATGTGTGCGACTTCATACCACGGTCTTTCAAGGATGGTAGATACATGATGCTTCAATTTGCCCGAGAAGAAATTCATGTGCTAAAGTGGAATAATAATCTTGACGAAAGTGATGAAGCTGGAAAGTACTCCAAGAAGATCGAATTCTGTAGACTCTACAGGAATCTTGCCCTACCCTACACAGAAACTCTAGCCTCTCCCTATGCTTCTTAAGGCTGCCTTTAAGATTTGGTTCTAATTTGCTTATCATTTTATTTTCTCTCCTGTTGAGTGAGCACAAAGTTTGTTTCTCTGAGATCATCTAATAATTGTTAGAGACTAGGTTAGCCATACGACCTATATATATGTCTTGTTTTATTTTTCGTTCAGTAAATCTATGGTTTATTCGGCATTTATCTTTGGCTAACCAGAAACTTATGTGGCAATGTATAAGCATCAAACTCTCACTTCTCAACTTCTTTCTGTTTTTGGTATGAACGAGTTTTACATAAGGTCCACTCTTACAACCCACGCGACAGAAGAAAGTCTCTGCCATAAACATAAAACAAACCAGCTGCCTTAAACAAAATAAAGACTACATATAACTCCTCTCCATCTCTTCAAAGAATCAACATTTGTGATAACTTCAAACAGGTTCTAAGGAAAATCGTCCTGTTTAGCTTTGATCCACATCATGGCTTGAAGAAGAATTAGATCAAAAGTTCTTTCCCAATCAGCGGCAACTTTTTCAAACACAAGCTTATCCCTTCGCACCCATATGGACCACACAGATGCAAAAAATACAGCATTCCATTAAGATCTAGCCATAACTACACTGCAAGAATGCTAAAGATTGGAGTGTTAAAAATTGGAAAAGATCCAGAATTCTTTTGATGCTAAAAAGATCCAGAATTCTGTTGTAGATACTTGTTCAAAATCTATGAGTGCCACCCATTAGAAGACTCCTCACAACTAGTAATAGACAAGAATTTCCAGAACCACTTAAAAAGCAAACAGTAATTTTTAACCAGTATACAATCTATATCCATATCACCACACAACTTTGGGTTTGCAATCTTTTCCCAAGCTACAATTAAGACATATTTTGGATTTACCTGCATCTCCACTCCATATCTTGTTCCAATTTTAATAATAATACAATCTCATCGTTAGTATATAAAAAAAAAAAACTGTTATGTGTTCCTGTCTCCATGTGCTCATATGAATACCAAGTAAGCTATTTTTATTAAAATAATAGACAAGACAGAGAGAACTTCAAAACATCTCGAACACCTTTTCAAGTTTAGTAGGAAATCCAGATTGTATGAGCCGAAAAAAATGGTATCATCGGTGTATTGTAGGATGGAGAAAAGAGAATTACCAATGTGCACCTCCTCGATTAACTTACACTCTTTCTTTCTTATCATTTGGCCTCTTTCCTTTCGATGTAGGATGCACCACTCATGCTTATATTCTAACAAAAACTTATGTTGATGATTTCAGATTATGATTTGATTGATGTTGATTCCATGGTTTTCATAGCGACAACTGCTCCTCTTGTTGTGCAAGCAAATTAATGAACAAATACACAGGGTCTCTTTGGATCCCTTAAAGAAGGATTGGTGGTGCTGGGAAGTTGACAAATTCAAGGAATTTAGTGTCAAGGCAGGGAGCGAGTTCATTTATACTAAATTATATCCTGCTAGCTACATCCCAAATATTTGGCTACCCCTTACCCCCCAAAAGTGAGTGTTTTTTATGGTTGGTACTGCAAAATGGTATCACAACTCGGGAGGCATTTTTAAGAAGAGGTATTCTGGAATTGAATGACGCCAAGTGTCTGTTCTGTTTTGTTGCCATTGAATCCACAAGCCATCTTCTCCTTCACTGTATACATGTGTGGAAATGGTGGCAACGAGTGTGCAACTGGTGGGGTATATCTTGGGTCATGCCTGACTCCGTTGAAAATTGGTTTGTGCAGTGGGCTGAAGACTCAGGATCGTCACACTCTCGAAGCGCATAGATAACTATTGGATTTGCTATGATATGGTCCATTTGGCTAGCAAGGAATAACCTCATTTTTAACAATAAGACGATCGACGAAGACAAAGTGTTTGATTCCATGAGTTTCGATGCAAATCTGCACCACCAGAGACCAAAGTCACAAAACTCCTCCATCTGAAATCATCAGATTACAACCGTGGCATGTTCAGAATATCAGATTATTGTGACGATGTAAAACCTGGTTTATTGCCTTATTGCCTTTAAGCTAGCCTTATGTCGGATCATGCAATGGATTAGTTTTTTTTGCTACGTCACTATTGCAGCAGGGACATAGTTGTCTGGAATCCTTTCACCGGTAGCTATAGAAAATTGCCAGATATTTCTCCGGGTGGTGATTGGACCAATGCTTATGGTTTCGGGTATGATTCTGCTTCCGATGATTACAAGGTATTCATAGCAACAGGTCCTAATCGTGTTCTCAAACCTGGGGATGGAGCTAGGGTTTATATTTTTTCGCTGAAAGCAGGTTCCTGGAAACAAGTTGGAAATCTTGATGACAGATGCCCGCAATGCAATCGAGGCTATGGTTTGTTCATGAATGGAACACTTCATTGGGAATCCTGCACTTGTGGGTCGTTTGATGATAAAATAATCTTCGCATTTGATCTGAGAAAGGAGAGGTTTTATGATGTCCCCAAGCCAACACCAGTTTACAGTTACCGATACCATAGGTAAGAATACGCGAAAACCGAAGAGACCATACGCGAGGCCCAAGTGAGTTCCATATGCGTGACCAGGACACCACTCTGTAACCCAAAACCTCAAGGTATTGGGTACATGGGTCCACTTCACTTATATGTTACTCACTTGGTCTCTTTCTCTCCGATGTGGGATTCACCACTCACACTTACATTCCAACAATCTCCCCCTCAAGTGTGAGACTCTTCCATATTGGACATCATCGGGCCTACTCCCCCTTCAACGGAAACATTTCGAAAACTTTTCGCAACATCACCAAGAGCCCACTCTGCCATCAAGCCCGTTCCAAGAGCACGTGTCTGCCGATGCTCCAAGAACTAAACTTCACTTAGGCCCAGACCGGAAAGCCACTCAGAAGTTTGAGTCTGCCAATACCACTCTTATCCAGAGCCACGCCTTACAACTCCAACCGAGCTTGGGTCCAAGAGCCCAACCTCTCTTTGTTCCACATGGGGGCAGCAACCACGAGAACATCATCATGTCGCAAACCATTCTGTCCCAGCCGAACCATCGGCTCCGCTACCAAGTGTTGAGAATTGGGAGTCGCCCGAAAACCGGGGAGACAATACGCGAGGCCCAAGTGAGTTCCATACGCGTGACCAGGACACCACTCTGTAACCCAAAACCTCAAGGTATTGGGTACATGGGTCCACTTCACTTATATGTTACTCACTTGGCCTCTTTTTCTCCGATGTGGGATTCGCCACTCACACTTACATTCCAACAAATAGTGTCAAAGAAAACCCCAAAAGATACAGGACTTGTGAAATCCCCCTGCAGCTCTCTCCTGCCTTTCTTCAACCTCGAGAAATCCTCCCTGACTTGGAAAAACATTCTCCTTTCCTCCAGCACAAACAACCATTCTTCGATTCCTTTGGCCGAGGAGATTAGCATCAAAATTTGTTGTGGTGAAGCTATCAGATTCTGGTCAGACATCTGAGTCCATTAGGCTCTGTTCGAGTCTTTTCCCCTCGCCTATTCCGGATTTTCTTGCTACCTGACGCTTCTCTTGCAGATATCCACAATATTCTTGCCCTTACTCCCATTCAAAGCTGGCCTTGGCATCGGTCGATCTCTTTACTCTTGGGAAAGTGACGACTGTCTCCTTATCCAAGCTGAACTCAAAGAAGTCTCCCTGTCGCCCTCAACCCCTGACTCTTTATCTTGGAATCCCGATCCCCTCAAAGGCTTCACAATCAAATCGGAGTATTCATTAACATCCTCTCCATCAATTAACATTCCAAATGTCTGGCTCTCCATCCTTGCGCCAAAAATTAAGTGTTTCCTTTGGATGTTGTTTATGGATGGTATCCCCACTAGAGACACCCTTTTCCATATCTGCTGGAACAGGACTCCAAATGCCCCTTCTGCTCTATCCATCCCGAATCCTCTTCCCACTTTTTTTTGTATACATGAACGGTTGTCTTATTGTATTCCACTTCAAATCAAATTACAGAAAGCAGTCATCCGATGAATGACTTCAAACTGGCCAAAAGGCCCAACGCCTATTTACACAACAGCTTTAGACATACTTTAAATTGCAAATGGGACCTTTCCATGATTTTAGGCTATCAGAACATAAAATCATAGCAGGCAGATCATAGAGGAAATTCAGCAAGTCTATCAGATGTGTGTAGTTTCTTTTGCTCTGTTTTTCTAAGTACTTCGTCGGTTAGCTTTCCGCAGTTCTCCTGTTCTAATTTCTTTCTGTAATTCGTTTACTTGGATCTGAATGGTCAGTTCCTTGTTGACCCGTCTTTTCGTTTATTTTCCTCCTTTTGTAATCTCCATTTTTTCTGATCATAAATCTTGATTAGCATAAAAAAAAAAAAAATTGCCTGTAGTGATTATTGCATTCAGTATGAATTTTGTTTGTCTTCCGAGAAGTATAAACTTTATGCAGCCTGGGGTATGATATATGCTGCTAGAACTCCATTCGAATCTAATTAATTGCTTTGGCTTATACTTCCAGGAAATAGCTAGCTGCAACCACACTTTCCTCCAGGACACATGTGCAGGATTGAATTGGAAATTTTCTGTAGACATATAAACACAACGAGCTACACGATATTAATTACCATCCTTCAAATTTAGCTTGGCCTATATCGCTATGGCCTTAACGGTAAAAACAAGAGGAGTTGGGGAAAAGTAGACATTAAAATATGGCTAAAGAGTTTGCATGTCAAATATAGTAGTGTAAAACATTCACAGTATATCCAAGCCCAAAACTATATAGTGTGTCAAAAAAAAGAAATCGCAAAAGAAACAGGGTATACGGGCTTATAAAACAAAATCAAGGCACCCTATTTTTATGACAGTGACCTTATAAAAGGAGAGGACTTAGGGAAAAACTAGTATATATATGAAGGCAACGGACTCTGTTGTCACGGTAATTAACCCTAAAACGAGAGGACTTATTAGCTAAAGTTGTTACTATATGGCAGCAGATCTTAGACTACCTTCGGAAATTGTGGAGGAGATACTAGCGTTGTTACCCGACAAAACCATTCACCGATTCAGGTCAGTCTCCAAGTCTTGGTCTTCTTTGCTGGTCAGTGTAAATTTCCACAAGTTTAGATTAAAATCCACACCCCCGGAGATCAGCGTACCAAAACTCCTTCGCACTCCAGATTATGAGAACAATGGTTTTGTAATATTAGATTACCGTGACGGTGTAAAAACACCTACCAAGGTATGTTATCCCCCACCACCTGATGAGTTATTTCCTGCGACGAGTTTTCATCCTTCCCTGATCGGATCTTGCAATGGATTAGTTTGTTTCGTATTAGGGTGGCATTCACCTTCCCAGATAGTTGTCTGGAATTCTTTCACCGGTAGCTATAGAAAATTGCCAGATATCTCTTGGGGTCGTTGGACCTATACTTATGGTTTCGGGTATGATTCGGCTTCTGATGACTACAAGGTCTTCGTAGCAACAACTCCCAATCCTGATTCCATACCTGGGGTTGTTATTTTTTCGCTGAAAACAGGTTCCTGGAGAAAGATTGAAAATCTTGATGACACATACTTGCAATGCATTCAACCAGGGAAGGATGGTTTGTTCTTGAATGGAGCACTTCATTGGGATGGTTCTCCCCTTGCTGAAAAAATCTTCGCTTTTGATTTGAGCAAAGAGAAGTTTCATGATGTCTCCGAGCAGATACCAGGATTTGGTTGTGGATATAATAGCTTGGGAGTTGTTGGGGAATATCTCTGTATGCTCCTTTCCAACGCCGGGCAGAGAGATATTGTTTGGGTGATGAAAGAATACTGCAACGAGGCATCATGGGTCCATTTTATTTCATATGATTCTTCTGGAGATGACTACGTTGTTAATTATGTGTGCGACTACTTCGTGTCACAATCTATCAAAGATGGTGGATACATGATGCTAAAATATTCTAAAGGATAGGTGGATATACTAAAGTGGAATAACAATCTTGAAGAAAGTGATGGAGGTGAAGAATATTTCAAGAACAATATCAAATTCTACCGTCACTACGGGGCGGCCACTTCGTACACAGAAGCTTTAACCTCTCCCTATGCTTCTACCGAGGCCGATCAAGGATTTTAAACAACGATCACAGAAAGAAATACTGCTTAAACATTGAACACTCAAAGTGTGAACTTTCTCAACTTTTTGGTAGCAAACTTATGGCAACTTCATTTGCTTATTCTATATTGCTAGCACTGGATGTCTTATACACACTGCAAATAGAAGAAAGAAAGTAAGAATGGATCATTTCCGTACTGAGATAACAAACAAAACTTGTTTGAGTAAGAACTGACTAAGAACTACAGTTTCCTTCGTAATGTGTGGTTTATGGCAACGATAGCAATTCAATTCGCATGCTGTTTATAATGAACTAGCGATTTTTGGATATCTGTGTATGTCTTGGTTTAATTTCCCGCACCGAATTGTGAATCAGTATTGTTTGGCTACGTTTCCTGCACTACATCCGTGATATTACACCATGGATTCTTGCCAGATCAATCAAGGATTTTGAGCAATGATGTAGCGATCCAAGGCGTCTTTAACCAAACGAATTGAGGTGGGTAAGAGAAGGATCCTAGGTTTATTAATCTAGCACTTCAATGGTCTTTACTTCTTATTGCATTCAATAAAAGTTTAGTGTAAACTTTATTTATGCAGCTGGGGTATGGTATATATTGTAAGAACTCAAGTGGTATATTTGATAACTGTACGATTTGATATGAAAATTAGATATACATCTTGGCTATGATGTGTGATTAGAATTTATATATGATGAACCAAAAGAGAATTCACTTTTTTTTTATAGGACAAAGAGAATTCACTAACTGATATCAAATAAACAGAAAATTATCTGTAGATGTCACATGAATTGGACCTCTAAAAATTTCCACGAACAGAAATTGTTTTATGGAAAAATTGGGTAAAAAGGCTTTTTATGTCCTTTGACCGGTTGCAATAGAAAATTGCCACATATCTCTTGACGTTTTGATTGGACCTATAATTATGGTTTTGGGTATGATTCGGCTTCCGATGATTACAAGGTCTTCATAGCAAAAGGTCCTAATCGCAGATCCCAAACCTGGGGATGGAGCTAGGATTGATATTTTCTCGCTGAAAACAGGTCTCTGGAAACAGTTTGAAAATCCTGATGACACATACCTGCAATACTTTCAACCAGGACACCGTGATTTGTTCTTGAATGGAGCACTTCATTGGGAATCCTGGGGTGGTGGGTCTTTCGCTAAAAATAAAATATTTGCTTTTGATTTGAGTAAAGAGAAGTTTTATGATGTCCCCAAGACAACGTCGCCAGGTTACTGTTATGGATATCATAGCTTGGGAGTTATTGGGGAATCTCTTTGTATGTGTTTTTTTGCAGCGCCCATCATGGAGGGAAATATTGTTTGGGTTATGAAAGAATACTGCAACGAGGCACTTCGTACACAGAAGCTCTAACCTCTCCCTACGCTTCTACCTGGATAGATCAAGGATTTTGAACATCGATGGCAAGCATAGGCTGCCTTAGTAACTAGACATAGAGGTGGATTCATGTTTTCATTTTGTGTGTTTTGTTTTACTGTCGTTTATAAATCTGGTGTCTTCTTTTTTTGATGCGAATATAAATCTGTTGTCTATTCCGCATTTATCTTTAGACGTATGAGATGACAACAAAAACTTGTTTTAGCCGTGACATTGTATATCTATATATATATATATATATATATATGAACATCCAATTCTCGACTTGCAAACTTCTCAACTTTGTAGCAGATATATGGTAACTTCATTTTCTTCAATTAATTGTTTGCACACCGGAAAAGTTATCAAACCAATCATTAATTCAGTGGCCGTAGGTTCCAATTAATGCTACTTGCATGGCGAGAACAGATTCATTCTAAATTAAAGAGTAAAGGGGTTGATATATTTATTACACGCGTTGGGCCCACTACCGGGAGAGCCTAGGCCCGAGGACCGAATCTGAACCCATCAAGCCCAATTTGTCCGAGAAGCCCGTGTACAAGACACCCACTCTATAAACACCCCCTAAGGCCCGTTTTATTCAATATGGTGTAATCTAAGAATAGCTTAGCTCGGGCACTGTTCACGCCCATCTTTTCTCTGTAATCAAACCAGAACATCCAATAAAATGCACACCCCCTATTTTCGGATTACATCAGTGGCGACTCCACTGGGGACGACGATCGATTCACGGTGCACCACCATTCAATCCGTTCATCCCCTTCAATCAAACAACACCTGCAAACAATCCAACAAATTCAAAGGTTCTACACGTCAACAACAATGAAACCGAGCTCGTTCGAGGTACAATGATACAACGACGAACAGATCCTTCACAAAAAAAACAGATCCGATGAGACTCAACAAATCAAGCAACAAAGAAAAATAATAAACGAAATTTACAGGTAGATCTTGGAAGAGAGGAGCCGGATCTGTCCGGATCCGGTCAGGAGCATGGCGGATCTGTCCCGATCTGCCGAGCCCTGCCAAAGCTACTGCTTCAAGGGACGTCAGCGCCGTGAATCACCAAGCCGGTGTCCTTGCAGAAAGACGACAAAGGGAGCAGGGGAGGACTTCCGAGAAGCCATACTAGAACGCACCATTGTCGGCGCCACTGTCTCCGTCGTGCTTGGCCAAAGATAGGTGGAGCAGAAGGAGGAGCAGAGCTCGAGGATGAGCCGTCGTTGTCCTTGCAAGGACCAACGCCGCCATCGCCGTCGCATTCTCCTAGGCCGACAACAGCCCATATTGGCGCTTCCACGTGGAGGGGCTACTACTAACAGCCCTGTCGCCGCCGTTACTGCCACCAGTTGGGGGGCTGAAGAACGCCGGAGCCAAATCCGTTGCCCCCATCACCTGCTGCTACTGCGGCTTCGAGCTCCTGCTATCGTTGTCCCTTCAAGCTCCTGCTGTCGCCGTCGCCCTGCCGTAGAGCGCCAAGGATTGGGGCCAAAGGGCGGCTGTGGATCGGTGAGCAAGTGTGTGTGGAAGAAGAAAAGTAAAAAAAAAAATGTGAGAAGAGAGGAGAGGAGCAGGTGACGGCTCGAGAGAGAAGAAAAGAAAAGAGGAGAAAAGAAAAACGTGTGGAGGAGAAGAGAAAAATAAAAAAAATAAAAAAAATATGAGAGAAATGGGGGTGTTGTGAGTGTGGGTAGCACCATACATGCGGCCCAGAACTCGTGGAGGCCCTCATGCATTGAGTGGACCTGGCCAAGTTCATAAAAATTAGAATGTATATATATATCTTATATAAACAGGTTAATAGGTCTTAAAATTTTACAGAAGCTCGGGAACGAATAAAAATGGTGCTTCTTGGAGATGCTTGCAAAAAATAGGTCCGAAAAACAGGATCTACAAAGTCATCAACAATTAAAATGTATAACAGGATCAACAACTAAAATGTATAACAGGTTCAGATGAAGTTTCGCTGCAGCCTCATAACATAATAAAAAGGAACAAATACTGCGGTTAAAACTCGGACCAAGAAGCCCACGCACGAGGATCAGGGTTGCCCGATCTTCCAAGAAAAAAAAAAAAAATATATATATATATATAAAAAATTATACAGGTTCTCATGAATCTTTTTAAGTAGGTTTGCAACATAAAAATAAAACAGGTCCTCGATATGGATAAAAAAGGGGAGAGGAGAGCAGGTGCTCAAAAAGCTTTTGTTGTGGTTACTAGCATCTAGAAAGAATAGTTCCTGCCGAATTAACAACAATATTTTAACAACAATCCAACAGCAGGTCAGAAGGATAACCAAGACCAAATCAATCTAACAATTGGAAGCAATGAATTAACAGGCCCTGCAAATAATGGACAGAACTTAATCCCATCCGAGAACCACAATTCAGGTTCTTTTAATGTTTATATTGTGCATGCACGATATGATAATACTACATGTTAATTTGTTAATTTATAATGACTGACACTACTGTGTTCATCCATCTCACATGCAACTTTTGGATTTGTATGTTTATTTAATTTTACCACCGAAATGCAGAAAATATTTATATGATTCTTTGCTTATATTTTATGTTGTGCACATAACGTAAAAGATAAACCACATTCATGATATATGATCCTAATTTATATTGTTATGGTGCTTGATTATTTTGTGATTTGCTTGGCAATAATATCACGCATAATTGTTATGCAAAAAATAAAAGAAACTAAAATACTGAAAAGGATGCCTTTTGATGTAATTTTATTTCGGGCATGGCTCACGTGGTACCTCCCCGATGAGGAATATAAGTTATTAGGTCGTAAAAAATCTTTCAAAGGTCCATAAAGAAAGGGCAGAGGTTCGAAACAAATCCGTTCGTCCCGAGGACATTTTCATTGTGGAAATGCCAATTTGAAGTGGATCCTGTAGAGCCAGCTTAGGTTCAACGAGGATCCCGAGGAGAAACCGATGGATGCTCAAAATGCATACATCAAAAGGCGAAACAGGGCCTAAAGCTAAGAAACTTCAATGGAGATTCTGATATGCAGGTACTCTCTAATAATACCATTGAAAATGAGGACAGGTCCTACGGGGGTTCAATAAAGAAGAATCCTTGGAAGACTTGAATGGAGGTCCTGAAATTGGTCTCGGCCAGAGGTCCTGAAATTGGTGCATGTCAAATGTCTAGGTTTTCGGGCGTAGGCCTCCTGGAAATAATAGCTTTTGGAGAACTCCTAGGGAGGCATCGTGCATCTCGAGAAGCACAGGACAATTACAATTTGTGAACACCCAAATTTGACCCAAAAAAATCATATTGAGATTAGACTCCAGACATGTTTGAATCATAAGATTGATGAGTTAGTCTTGGATTGAAGCATGGATGGGGTTTAATTTTAGTAGAATTTATATGTTATAGTAATTAAGCCTTTTATATGCCTAGGATTAATGAGGCAATTTAATCATAGGATATGTTAAGGACTAAGTTGCTAAAATGTATTTTATCTCATTAAATTTGGGCTTGTTTATTTATTAAACCAAATTATATTTATTCTTGGGTTGAAGATAAATGTAAGAGTCCAATATAATAAGGTATGGACTTTTCTTCAGAGTTGCACAGCCCATTAACACCTTGCTTGCAGACAAATTTAGCTCTGATTTTTGTGGAAAATCAAAGTTAAATCATTCCTTAATAACAAGAATGTTTTTGGCATGATTTTGGCTTAAAATGAGCAATTAATGTGTAATTAGTCAATTAGGAGATGATTGAGAGGAGTAGTAATCAAGAGAGCAGAAGATTCTGGGTAGTCTAGGGGTTAATTACGCGGTAGGATCAATCAGGGAGGAATTAGGGGAGAATCGGGAACGAAGAAGGAAAGAACGAATGGGACGCGTAGGCACGGGCGGTCATCTCGGGATGACCGCCGGGCCTGGGCGGTCTTCCACCCATGACCGCCCGGCCTGGCCGTCATCCTGCGGTCATGCACCCCCAGAAATGCGTTTTCTCCCTGGTTTTCGCCCGTAATCTGATTCTACTCGGTTTTGGCCCAGATTTTTGGCCATTACTTTGGTCATTAAGTTGGTCCACACCCCTAGGCCACCCAAAAAACTATAAATAGGACCCTCGTCTCACATTTCAAGGGGGAACATTCTATTACACAAACACTCTCCACAAAGCTTTGAAACTTAGAGAAACTCTATCTCTCCAAGCTTAAGAAATAGTTCCATAGGCAAAACTCTGGTAGAATTTCGTGGGTAGCATCATCCATTGTAGGCAGCAAAAGGGGAAAATCAAGAAGAACTCCAAGATTGAGTTGAGGAGTAGAAGGAAATTGTGTGGGAGGCACAACCCAAACCAAGGAGCTAGAGGAGGGCTACAAGAGGTAATCCTAATCCCTTGTTGTTTGACCAATTATTGTTGAGATGTTGATGTTGATGATGATGTGATTGTTATGATGCCAAGTCAAGAACTACGTGGGCTTTGAACCCGGTCGCCGGGGTACGTAGGTGGTTTCTAGTGGGCTTTAATGTGTAATTAGTCAATTAGGAGATGATTGAGAGGAGTAGTAATCAAGAAAGCAGAAGATTCTGGGTAGTCTAGGGGTTAATTACGCGGTAGGATCAATCAGGGAGGAATTAGGGGAGAATCGGGAACGAAGAAGGAAAGAACGAATGGGACGCGTAGGCACGGGCGGTCATCTCGGGATGACCGCCGGGCCTGGGCGGTCTTCCACCCATGACCGCCCGGCCTGGCCACCATCCTGCGGTCATGCACCCCCAGAAATGCGTTTTCTCCCCGGTTTTCGCCCGTAATCTGATTCTACTCGGTTTTGGCCCAGATGTTTGGCCATTACTTTGGTCATTAAGTTGGTCCACACCCCTAGGCCACCCAAAAAACTATAAATAGGACCCTCGTCTCACATTTCAAGGGGGAACATTCTATTACACAAACACTCTTCACAAAGCTTAAAAACTTGGAGAAACTCTGTCTCTCCAAGCTTAAGAAATAGTTCTATAGGCAAAACTCTGGTAGAATTTCGTGGGTAGCATCATCCATTGTAGGCAGCAAAAGGGGAAAATCAAGAAGAACTCCAAGATTGAGTTGAGGAGTGGAAGGAAATTATGTGGGAGGCACAACCCAAGCCAATGAGCTAGGGGAGGGCTACAAGAGGTAATCCTAATCCCTTGTTGTCTGACCAATTATTGTTGAGATGCTGATGTTGATGATGATGTGATTGTTATGATGCCATGTCAAGAACTACGTGGGCTTTGAACCCGGTCGCCGGGGTACGTAGGTGGTTTCTAGTGGTGGAAACTCAAGCCCAATCTTCTTCTTCTCCCCCTTCTTTTTAATATTCTGTTATTATGTGTTTTGGTGCTCACACTTGCACACTTGCACAAGGCATACAAAATCCTCTAATTGCACAAAGTTTCGCCCCAACATGGGTGGGTGCCTAACATCTTCCCATCCATGAAGAATTCCCGGGTCCAGCATCTTTGGTTCGTTATCGGGTTGCCTAAATGGAGTCACATGAAGGGTTTTTCCCAAGTTTTTGTCCCTTAATTAAATTTGGGTGGCGACTCCAAAGATGTTGGATGACGGTTATGATGAAGGTGTAAAGGAAAGGTGAATAGGCCAAAGTGATTTTGGGTCAGGTATTCACAGTTGGCGACTCCGCTTTGGACTTTGAGTGTTCAAGAAACTTTGTGCAATTATTGAATTTTTGTATGCCTTTTTATGTGTCATCAAAAGTGCCTTGCATTAAAGGTAAATGTTGTGAAGCCTCTACTGTAAGAGGGCCAGGGGATCCAAGTCCGCTACAATGCTTTCGTTAAGCGATAGTGGCTTGTGTGAACCGGTTTCTCGCTACTCATGCAATGATAGGGATTAATGGGCCTTGGACCTCACGCGATATCTTTTATCACATGTGAGTAGGCCAATCTATTCCTTAGCAGCAGTCTTTCAGCCCCCACCAACTGCATACCCTGAGCATCTCATGCATGATGGATCAATAAGTGTTAAGTGCATTTGTGTGATATTTATTGTGTTTTATATGTGTATGGCATGCCTTGTTATTGTGGGATTCAATTTTATGCATACTTTGGGTTTGGAGAGAAATGGAAAAAGGGAGAAAGAAAGATACCTCGACAGTCCAAGAAGCGATTTGCCAAATTAGAGCATCCTGAGAATTTTCACTTTACAGAAATTTGGGTTGGTGCCCGGTTGCTTCGAGAATTTGAAAGTTAACATCGCCATGCATTACACATAACATTTTGCATAATTTCTAAAAAATGAAACGTGCCCAGTCAAGAATCTACCCTCACACTCTTTTTCCTTTTACCTAAATCATCTGTTGTCCATACTTTTCCTTGAACCTTTCCAAGTATTGAAACCCACCTATTCACCATTGACAGTAAGAAGAAACCATGAGCAATGAGCATGCAGACCAGACAAGAAACACTAGGGGCATGGGGACTGGTCCCGCAGATGAAACAATAGGAGATGAATCTCCAATGTATGAAGAGAGGAACATGGAACAAGAGAAGGTGGTGAAGCTAACATTCCGAGCCTTAATGAATAAGCTGGAGGAGACGATTCTTCGAGGTGTTTTGTTGGGGCAGCCACTGGCCCAAGTAGCCATGAAACAATTCCGTGATGCTATGGGGCAATATGCATTGGTTGAGGAAGTAATAAGAGGAATTCAACTCCATAACGCGGCAGTAACCCGGGAAAGTTTGATTGCAAAGAGGAATCTTGAGGACCTCATTGATCAATTTGGGGTAAGCAATTGGGATGATTGGGATGAAACACCAAGATCTGATGAACGCTCGAGATCTCAAGATTGTGCGATGATGGAAAGGAGTGAGGAAGATGGACTAGGAGCTGACGATGAAACATTGGTATTCAGGGTTCAACAAGATGACCCAAAGGAAACCGTCACCATAGTGCCACGGAGGAAGCTTGCATATCCAGACAAGATAGAGTGGACAACGGAGAAAGATGTTTGAGGCTACTAAGGGGATAAGAGGAAGTTCTGTTATCATTTAGAGTCTAGTTTGTCTTTCATATTTTAGAATAAAGAGGATTGAGGCGTGTCATTATTAACCTCACCTCAAAGAGTCGATACCATGTGTCTTATGTCCGTTTCATTAACATCATGAAATGAATGCTTCTTACCTCCTATGAAATTTGGAATCTTAAGTCTTATGAAAATTTGTTAGCTTGACTTGGGAATCATAAAATGAACTACAAAGACCTGATCCAGTAAGTTTAAGTCTGTCTCCAAGTTTTTTTTATTATTAAGTGCCTGGCTCTTGAAGTCTCCTCCCCGAAAAAAAAAACAGAAGAGAACTTTTTTGCTTCATGAGCAATGTGCCATTTTATGTATCTTTCATTATTTTTTTTAAGATTTAGTAAGACTGAATATTAAATTTATTGGTACATAGGTAGCTCAAGGATGAGTCCGATCTAAACAATTTTGGTTCCCAAGCTAAGTCGATAGAAAGTAATAAGGGTTAACATTGAGTCCAGTTCATTAGGAGTAGCTTGAAGCATTTGAAGAATTGCCCCCGAATTCCTACAAGTCACATGCCTTTTATCCCATTGACCAAGATTAAGCTATCCTTCAGATGTGTCACCATCAAAATCTCAAGTTTTCCACCACCCATCCCGACATTGGATCACGTGCCCTTAGTCAAAAAATAAAAATGAAAAGGAAAGAGAGGGGGAATCAGTTCGCTAGGTTGAAAACCCAAAAGGGGGGCCTAGGCAAAAGTTAGGACGTGCCCGCTAGGTTGAAAACACGAAAGGGCGATCTAGGCAAAAGTTAGGGCTAAATGAAGTTTGGAAAAATTTGGAAAGTATGCTCATTGACAATACAAATTGCTATCAAGGGTGGTTTTCCAAACAAGAAGTGGAAGAACCTAGTGATTTCGTGAAAACCCATTAAATCTATGCTTTAGCTAGCCCAATACCCATGACACATGACTCGGCCGTTTTCAAAGATTGCATGCATGATTGCATTTCATAAATAAGGGAAGGAAAATACACATGCATCAGAAAGTAGAGGACAGGTTCATTAAAAAGTACACACATCTAGTGTCTAGGACATGCATATATCATATACACAGATCAAGACCGCCTCTTCTTGCCACGGGATTGGCGAGTCGGTCGGAGGCGCTCCTGGATAGTATCTTCGGAGTCACCCGAAGCATGATCTGAAGCAGGAGGGACCGGCTGGGGGATAATAGGAGGGACGACAGGTCCATGGGGCCGAAGGTCTCGAGGTAGTGGCACAGGGCGAGCACATCTGCCTTCCCTCACGCAGGAGGTCAACTCTCCTATCCGAATAGCCTGAGCCGTAAAAGTCGCCTTCGCACGGCCAAGCAATGTCTAGAGCCGGGAAGCCTCGGCTGTCGGGAGCTGTCATCAATAAAGAATCAGTCAGATCATAAAGGCAAGAGAAAACATACATAAAACATGAATGCAAAGGAAGGTACTGAAGTGATGCCGGTCGGAAATGGAGGAAAGTCGGGAGGAAGGTCCTCGAAAAGGGAACTCGACAATGCCTGTAAGCATTATCAAAAGACTCAAAATCGGACTCGCATACAGGGAGGATAGGCTGAGATGTGGATGAAGACCCCCCAGTATTCTTCCTCCTCCTCCTAGAGGCAAAACATTTTTGAGAAGGGCCAGCACTAGCAACTGATCCTTCTGCTCCTGGGGTGGTCAGCGGAGGCATTAGGTGCGTTCTGACGAAGGCTGAATAATCACCGTACTCACCCAGGTCGTCAATGTGCTCATTAAGGCCATCTTCATCGGGAATTTCTGCTCTCTCTGAAACATCCCGCATACAAAGGGGTGGATCTCCTAGTATCCATCTCTCTCCCACGGTCTGCCCGCAAACCCGGTCCCCAAGGGACCATACCTTCATGCCGGGATACCCAATCACGCATCGAGAATGGTCCATGCTACGAACAATATCATTTTCGTCCACCAACCTGTTGTGATACGCCTTAAATGGGTCAAGTCGAACCTATCCACGCACGGGCAATAAAGGGAAGGTCAGATATGCACACTGGAAGGAAAGAAGGAAAATTGAGAGGATGTACCTTATTCAATATGGCCACTTGATCAATGTAGCGGCGAGCCCATTCTCGATCATGAGCATGGACTCGAGGTCCGCGACCTAGGGAACCCCAATGGAGAGAGACCGGCCAAAACTCCACGGTAGATGTCAATTTCGGGTCAGACAACCCGAGATACTCTTGGCCCCATACCTACGCAGGTCACTTGGTTAGGAAGAGAAAGGGAGACAATAGAGCATGGTAACACATTGAACAAGATGGCGATGTACCTCCCAATTCCAAGCCGAACCATAGAAATATTTGGTTGTGCCCTTAGAAAAGTTGGTCATCTCTCGGAAGGCATTTGCAAAGCTCGTCGAAGCCCAATCAATCCATGGCCTATCCAGATGGACAAGTGGTGCCAGCAAATCGCATCGGACCCGGTCGCTACCCGTGGCGAAAATAGTCCTACACAAGCTCACTAGGATCAAACCCCGGGCCCGTTGTTCCACTGTCCCCGCATAACAAGGGGCCAACAAAGAGTCCTGCAGCCACATGGGAGACACCTCACCATGGCGGGCCCACCTAGGCTCGAGGCCTACTAACTCTTGAAACCAGTCAATGCCCAACTGCTGATCAAAGGTGACCGGTGTGCCATCAAATACCAGTCCGGTGATGTGAGCAAAGTCCGAAGGGAGCATCGTCAACTCCCCGCAAGCTAAATGGAATGTGTTGGTGGTGTCCCACCATCTCTCGCCTAGAGCTGACACCGCTTGTAAATCGACCTTATATCCCTGGAAAGTACGGAAAAAGTCTCACAACCCGACCCTCTCAATGCTCTCTCGAACATGTTCGTTCCTCTCGACATGTTCCCGGATGAGAAGGCGAGCGTCAACTCCGGCATGGCTCCGTTGTCGGTCCTCCTCGACCTGTGTAGATACCCCACAGGAAGTCAATATTCACGCCCCCTCGGGCTCGGTAAAATCAAACAAAGACCGCATATGTCAAGACATGCATCATGAGAGTAAAATTGCATACTAGTATTGTCATTTTCAACATCATAGCATAGTTTTATTTACGGATTAAAACGCAAGAAAGTCGCAAAATCCTTCCCGAAGAAGTTTGAAATTGACCAAAATTGGGACAAGCCCATTAATACCCAGTCACCCAACATCAAGAACATGCATTCACAACAACATAACAGCACCTGAATCACCCGAAATCATTCAAATTCGCCAAGAACCCTAAACCCCCAATTGGTGAAACTCCAATCCATGACTTCTTGTGTTTAATCCGTAAAATAGGCTTGAAGGAAAGCATTATGGGCATCTTAGGAGTATTTCTAAACAATCAAAAACAACATGCACCGCATAAAATCGAATTCAAGAAGCGCATTAGGCATAAACCCGAATTTCAACCAAAATGAAAGTTTGATGAGCTTTGATGAATAAGAATCACTTACTTGGACTTTGTCGAGTTGGGAGGAGATGTGCCTATCAGGAGATTTCAACAATAGGCTCCAATTTTCTTTCGGATTAGATTTTGGGCGGTAGTTCTTCATGGAAATCCTCTTGTGATGAGGAAGAGTTGAGAGGTGCAAGAGTTGAAGGGAAGGATGAGAGAGATTTGGAGAGTGTTTTTGGGGTATAAAGAGGAGGGGTTGAGAGGTTTTGGCTATTTTTTGGGTGTGTTGAACGAAATAAGAGAAGAGAGAGGGAAGAAAGGGGGTTTTAAATCCGCGGGAGAGCGGGCGGCCATGTCAAAAAGACCGCCCAGACTTGGCGGTCATCCCCACATGACCGCCATCAGCTGGCGGGCTTCTTGGCATGATCGCCACAATGCAGCCCGATCTCCCGCCTATTTTTTACGGGCCCCGCATCTCGGAATGGCTTTTTCTCCAAAATAGAACCCTGGTGTGCACATTTTTGGATCCCAATAGTGAACATGTTTGTCTGTTTCATTAAAACTTAAGTGCTGAACGAACTTTTCATAAAGAACCTGCCCTTATGAGAAAAACGGTTGTGAGTGAACCCCGAAGAGAATTGGCCGCGAAATAGACCATCCCGAAACTGAGATGCAAATGAACTTTAAAAGGAACAGATCCTGAAGCCGTATGGGAGTCGCTAGGGGCAGATGCCACTAAGATAGAAGTAGAATTAATGAGAGTCATTAGGGGCAGATACCCCTAAAGTAGAGCGGATGAAAATGATGAGGGATAGATATCCTAGGGATGTTGTCCCGACATAGAGGAGCACCGAGACGATGTAGATGAACCACGGGATGATTCCCGTTAGCTCTTAGGACCAGGAAAATCCCAAGACCCCCGAGATGAGAAGAGATCCTCACGGGAAGGCGACAATATCCCTAGTTAACATAGGTGAGAAGATCCTAGTTAGCAAAATCCCCATGGGAGGGTGATAATATCCTTAGTTGGCAAAATCCCTACGGGAGGGTCATAATATCTTTAGTTGGAAAAATCTCCACGGGAGGGTGATAATATCCTTAGTTGGCAAAATCTCCACGGGAGGGTGATAATATCCTTAGTTAGCAAAATCCCCACAGGAGGGTGATAATATCCCTAGTTGGCAAAATCCCCACAGGAGGGTGATAATATCCTTAGTTAGCAAAATCCCCATTGGAGGGTGATAATATCCTTAGTTGGCAAAATCCCCACGGAGGGTGATAATATCCTTAGTTGGCAAAATCCCCACGGGAGGATGATATTATCCTTGGTTAGCATAGGTGAGATGATCCTTTGTTAATAACTTTTGGGACTAGGAAAATCCCAAAAGAAATCTCAGGATGAGAAGATTCCCGGTAGCTCTTGGGACGAGGAAAATTCCAAGAGATGAGATGAGTCAATCAAAAACCTCGGGATGAGATGATTCTCGAGGTGGAGCATGTGATGCTTCAACCATTGGTCCACAGCACTCACATCTGTTATCCAAATTTGGCTGTTCCTTCCTTGCGTTGCTTCGTCTTTAAGTTTTACAGACTCACCATTGAGGGGCATCTGTGAACACCCAAATTTGACCCATGAAAATCATATTGAGATTAGTCTCCAGACATGTTTGAATCATAAGATTGATGATTTAGTCTTGGATTGAAGCATGGATGGGGTTTAATTTTAGTAGAATTTATACGTTATAGTAATTAAGACTTTTATATGCCTAGGATTAATAAGACAATTTAATCATAGGATATGTTAAGGACTAAGTTGCTAAAATGTATTTTATCTTATTAAATTTGGGCTTGTTTATTTATTAAACCCAATTATATTTATTCTTGGGTGGAAGATAAATGTAAGAGTCCAATTTACTAAGGTATGGACTTTTCTTCAGAGTTGCACAGACCATTAACACCTTGCTTGCAGACAAATTTAGCTCTGATTTTCATTGAAAATCAAAGTTAAATCATTCCTTAATAGCAAGAAAATTTTTGGTACAATTTTGGCTTAAAATTAGGAATCAATGTGTAATTAGTCAATTAGGAGATTATTGAGAGGAGTAGTAATCAAGAAAGCAGAGGATTCTGGGTAGTCTAGGGGTTAATTACGCAGTAGGATCAATCAGGGAGGAATTAGGGGAGAATCGAGACCGAAAAAGGAAAGAACGAGTGAGACGTGCAGGCGCGGGCGGTCATCTCGGGATGACCGCCGGGCTTGGGCGGTCTTCCACCCATGACCGTCTGGCCTGGCCGTCATCCATAGGATGACCGCCGTTCATGGCGGTCATGCACCCCCAGAAACGCATTTTCTCCCCGATTTTCGCCCGTAATCTGATTCTACTCGGTTTTGGCCCAGATTTTTTGCCATTACTTTGGTCATTAAGTTGGTCCACACCCCTAGGCTACCCAAAAAACTATAAATAGGACCCTCGTCTCACATTTCAAGGGGGAACATTCTATTACACAAACACTCTCCACAAAGCTTAAAAACTTGGAGAAACTCTGTCTCTCCAAGCTTAAGAAATAGTTCCATAGGCAAAACTCTGGTAGAATTTTGTGGGTAGCATCATCCATTGTAGGCAGCAAAAGGGGAAAATCAAGAAGAACTCCAAGATTGAGTTGAGGAGTGGAAGGAAATTATGTGGGAGGCACAACCCAAGCCAATGAGCTAGGGGAGGGCTACAAGAGGTAATCCTAATCCCTTGTTGTCTGACCAATTATTGTTGAGATGCTGATGTTGATGATGATGTGATTGTTATGATGCCATGTCAAGAATATGTGGGCTTTGAACCCGGTCGCCGGGGTACGTAGGTGGTTTCTAGTGGTGGAAACTCAAGCCCAATCTTCTTCTTCTCCCCCTTCTTTTTAATATTCAGTTATTATGTGTTTTGGTGCTCACACTTGCAAACTTGCACAAGGCATACAAAATCCTCTAATTGCGCAAAGTTTCGCCCCAACATGGGTGGGTGCCTAACATCTTCCCATCCGTGAAGAATTCCCGGGTCCAGCATCTTTGGTTCGTTATCGGGTTGCCTAAATGGAGTCACATGAAGGGTTTTTCCCAAGTTTTTGTCCCTTAATTAAATTTGGGTGGCGACTCCAAAGATGTTGGATGACGGTTATGATGAAGGTGTAAAGGAAAGGTGAATAGGCCCAAATGATTTTGGGTCGGGTATTCACACAATTCAAGCCCTTTGAAGCTTTTTCCACAACAATTTATACTTGATGGAACTCGAAGAGTGGCTAACACAATGAATCCAATTGCCCACAATTCATCAACAACCCAGCAGGTCCTATTGGAGTAGCAGGTTCTGCAATAAAAGGCCGATAATGATTGCGATCCAACTTTTGGTGGTCCGACCTGCCACATGGGAATGCCTGTGAGGTACCTTGGCAGTTCCAAAATTTCATTAGGTCCATAGAAAAGACCTTTATAGAAGTCCTTATTGGGATCCCAGGTGTTGTAGTTACAACCCGAAAGAAGCTGTCAAATTTGTCAAACTTCAGGCCCATGAGCAAAATCACCCTCATGCCATCGTTAAGGTTGTAATGCACAAGAAATGAACAGATCCTAAAGCTTTCGAGAAAGCAAAAACACTCAGAAATAGACGCTGCCAAGATGATAGGTCTTTAACGAAGCTCTTATAAAGATGGAATAAAAAATAGAAGTCGAACCTAAATGAAAAATCGAATAAAGGTCTAGAAGCTCCTGAAGGCAAAACGCTCTACAAAACTCTTGAAATAGGTGCATAACAAGTGTCCAAGTAGCTGCACGAGGTTCTAAAAGTGGTGGCCCGCCTTCTAGCACCATAAAGGTGAACAGATTCAAAGAGTTCCTATGGAGGAGTCATATGGTCTAGGACACTCGAAACAAATATAAGGAGTGCTAGTGTATAGCCCAAACAGATGAAAAATGACTCTAGAGAAGTATATTCCCATGTCTAAGCGCAAAATGGATTCCAGGTTCCAAGTTTTAGGTTCTGGAGTCCAAGATGAACAGGTCCAAAGAACCATTAAACAAACATTATTTATATTTGTGTGAAGCCTCAACAGTTATTTGTGAGGCTCTTATGGAGGATGTATAGGATGACAAAGGACGTCCTATAGAAGATGTAATCATCAAAAAATATTCCCGCAATGGATGCACATGTCGAAGGCGAGAAGCTTAAAAGCTCAACAAACACTTCATGAAGCCCTAAAAGAAGTCACAAGGATACAACAAATCCAAAATAAAGAAAGCTGACAAACAAGGAGGTTCGTGAGAAGATGCTGAATCTTGAAGAGTTTCTGTGGTGGGAGCATAAGCCCCATGAAACCATGCTAACCGTAATAAACTATAGTTGAAGATTCAGGAAAAGTAATTGTAAAGGAGCTCGTACAAAGGCATGAAAAGAATCGGAGACCCTCACCAAACTATATGCTGAGGAAAAGAAGAAAGCAGGTGTCAAAGTACATCTCAACGGAAGGATGCTTTAAGCAAAGCATGAAAAATTAAGGAGAGGAGGATTATTATGAAATATAAACCAAGTCCCTATCAAAGGCGAAAAGAAGATTTTCTTTTGAAAAACAAGAAGCTTATGAGGAACCTGGTACAATGCTGAAACGCCCCGATTTTTCGTTAATTGATTTTTACGGAATTTTCAAAATTTTTGATATTTAATTTCCACTTTTACCCTTGCGGGATTTCAGGAAGTCTTTGGTTAAGAAATTATTGTTATAATTAATTTATTCTCTTTGAGAATATAATTGTTACTTTTAGAGTTTATCGTTATTCGGTTTGTTTGGGAACAATTGGAGTTCCGGGGCGGAATATAGAGTTATTGTAGTTTTAGCCGAAACTACGTCGTTTTGGATTAAAAGAAGGAAAAAAAAAAAAGATAATAACAAAACCTAAAACTCTAGGCGCGCGTTGACCATGGGAAGAGTTGACCACGCCATGAACCAAAACGACGTCGTTTTGGTCAAGGCCGGCCAACCCTAACCCTTTCTCTTCTTTTCTTTTCTTTTTCCTTCTCTCTTTCTTTTTCTTTTCTTCTTTTCTGCTGTCGCCCACTTTCTCCACACACCCGATTTACTCTCCCTCACTTCCAAATCGTGTTGTCAACGATTACCTAAAACTGTATTCCACAATCCCCACCTCTTTCTCTCCTTTATTTTACTTTTCTCTTTGTTTTCTTCCCTTCACTGACCTATGTTTTCTCGCCGCCACCGTCTTCACCATCTTAACTTTTCTCTCTATTAGACATCGTCGCCGCCTTGTCCTCTTCGGGTTGTCTTTCTCACAAACAACTGAGGAGCCGCCACCGTCATCGAAGGTTGGGGCTGCTGCTCGTGGTTGCAATCGGAGGCAAGGGCTTGGGAGGCCGGTGCAGGACGAGTGCAACCCGACTCAGGCTCGAACGTGACGAGGAGCCACCATTGCCGTCGTCTACTTTGCTGGGTAAGTTCCGCGGCGTCTTTCTCCTTCCTGGAGTGTTGAATCTAGCTTGGTTTCTAATTGGGTTTAGGTTTGATGTCGAGGAGGGTGGCCTCGTGGTGGTGGTGGTCTATGGCGGATGCAAGTGCGGTGGATGTGTGTTTCTGTTGTTTGGCCAGTGGAGGTCGAGTCCATGGTGGCCGGATTTTGGTTCACCGGCGTGGGTCTGTTGCGATTTGTGGTTGTGTTCGGCTTGGTCGCAAGCGGAGATGCTTTGGGTTCGCCTCTGTTTTACAAAATCCGGGTAGACCCAGTTTTGCACGGGTCGACTTCTTTAATTCCGGTAAGGATTCGATATCACAATCACTTCTTCTATTTGTTTTGATGCTTTCAGTTGCTGTGTTATTGAATTGGAGGTTCTGTAGGTTTCAGTTGGTTTTCCGATTGTGGCAGCAGTTTGGCTGTGTTTCTTTCTCGGTTGTTTGCGAAGATTTTCTAACGAGTCTGACAGGAATCCGACGAGGCTCGGGAATTTTCCGGCGAGGCTCGGGAATTTTCCGGCGAGGCTCGGGTTGCTGTTCCGGCAAGACATAAATTTCTTTTTGGCATTACGTGGTAATTCTCGGGCTTTGATGCGAATTTCGGTTCTTGTACTATCTTGTAGTGTAAATGCATTTAATGTGTGCATTATGTAATAAATGAACTTTAGTGGAATTCGGGAGTTGCGAGTTGAGAGTGCGTGGCCGGAATACATATTTCCGATGCGTTTAGAACCGTTAGGCCAAAAAGTTGGGCTCGGGAGTTCAATTTGTCACGATTATGTTAACGGGCCGAGTCTAGGCCCAACAAATGTTAAGCGGAGTGTGTATGGGCTTTAGGCCCAATGACTATTATGGGTATGGGCTTTAGGCCCAATGGATAATTAAACTCTGTAACTATTATGGATATGGGCCTTAGGCCCAAAGGTAGATAAAACTTTATATCTAAGCTTAAGCGGACTTTTAGTTTTGGGCTAAGATTGTAAGAATGGACGGGCTTAGACCTATGATCTGTTTTAATCGGGCTTAAGGAATAAAGAGGACATATCGTTATAGTCACTGTATTAGCATATACATTCACCATGGTTGATGTGGACATTATATGTTGTATTTTGTTATAAATATAGGAGAGTTGAAGCAGAACAAGGCTTCGGTTCCGAGGCAGTTAATATGGCCCAGGTGAGAACATATAAACCTTTGTATGCGTTACTGCCTACATTACTCGGTTAATTGTCTTGGTATATAAAGTGGTATTATTTGTTTGGCCTTGAATGCTGTATGCATGCTTGCCTGCTTTGTGGATGTTCTTGCTTACACCTTGTATCTTATTGATGATTTCTTTGATGCAGTGTGCCTGATTGTATGAACTGTGTACCAGTGTGGTATAATATGCCTGTCGAGTATGACTTGTTTTGTGTGTTAAATAACATGATAAATGGTTTTGTGGTTTGTGCGGTGGACTATGGGCTGGAGGCCCGGACTTGAGAATAAGATGTAAAATCCACACAAACCTAGACAATCATATGTAATGGTACACGAAACTCTTTAAGCGAAATTGAGAATAAAATACTATAATAATTCTACTGTGGGGCTGTTGACCGGTTGGTTCGAGCGGGAAGTGATACCCTTCGGGATTGCATGCGGGATAGCATGGTATATGCGGATTTGGATATGGGTCTGTGATGACCGGTTCTACCTCCCTCTTTCTATCTCCCTCTTTCTACCTCCCTCTTTCTCTCTGTCTGTTTCTCTCTCTCTCTATGATGATATTTGGGCTTGGGCCCTGATTGTATTTGGGCTTATGCCCTGGTTGTCTGATCAGACGGGACCGAGCTCGATGCACACAGTAGAGGGCCCTAATAAAATATTTAAACCTAATAACAAAGATAATAATATATGTAATGATAAGTGATGGTTTGAAAACTGTTGATGACTTGTGTTGAGTATTGTGACTTGTTTGTGCACTGTGATTGCTATTGCTTAATGCCGGTGTATTTGTAGTTGATTTGTATTAGTATACTTTGGTTTATTTGTTTGTGGTGAGACAGTGGTTGGTCTCACCCCCTCACAGTCTGTACACAGGTTAGCTGATTGATGATCAGAAGAGCATATCAGCAGGTGGCGGTGCTTTCCTCCTCGGGTCGGATCCATAAGGGCATTACACTCATATTTGTTTATGTATTTATCTTCCGCTGCATACTCAAATTGTATTACTTGCTGCATGATATATTGCATAATTATATGATGAATATCTTATTTGTGTCGTATCCCCGGTAGAAATGGCAATTCAGTCTTTTCACATGCTTTAATTAATTTAATTAGATATTTTGGGATACGGGTGTTTAGTTGATGATTTTTGTGTCCCGGGATTGATAAGGGCAAATTAGTCATTTTATACTTAAATTCTATTTTATATTAACAAATTAGGACAAGGGCATTTCAAATGCAATGACAGCAACAGGTTCCCTACACAGATCCTCAAAAATAAGTAACTTCAGCATAAGCTAGAACCCGAATAGGTATACACAAAGTGAATAACTTAAAGACCTCACAGGAGGAACAAAGGCAAAGAATAATCCTATAGTGGAATCAAAAATCAAAGGAGTCTCTTACAGAAGGTGACTGAACCTCCGCAATGCCTTTATAAGGTTGATAGGTACCTCAAGCGGCTCCCATAAAGGCACCAACACCCAATAAAGCTCCCGATGAGACGGAGAAGAAATGCAACAAGAAGCTCATGCTAGGGGCTACTACTCGAGGCTCCGAAAATAGCTCAACATGCTCCAATAAAAATAAAACATAAAATAGGCATGCTCAGACTTAGAGAAATTCTAAGCTTACCTAGGGGACAGGATCTCTCATAAACTCGTCCGAGTGAGGAAGCTACATTTGGCTCCAAAATACACAGGTTCCCTTCAAAAGCAAGTTGTACGAGGCTGGGTAACAAAGGAGAGGAATAGGGTAAAGATCGTGAAAGAAACACCATAAAATGCATAAGGCTTCGTGGATACCATGAATCGCAAGGCCTCAATGTTGCCAAAAATAGCAAAAAGGCCCACGAATGCTATAGCACGAATTGGTAGTTTTCAGACTCAATTGGAACCAAAAGCTCTCTCGAGTAAACAAGGCTCATCAGCTTGCTTAGAGAAGAAACTTACAACAAATCACAGGTAGACGATAAAGCCGCCGCAATCCGAGTAGAATGCAAAATTCAAACAGACTCTACAACACAAATAGCCTTTTAAGGCAAAGGCCCTCGTGCCCAAAAATTATAATGAGCAAGGCCATGCTTGTAGCAATAAGAGCCCCGAAGCTCGAAGGCCCTCGTGCCCAAAATTTATAATGAGCAAGGCCATAGTACCTTATAACAATAAGAGCCCCGAAGCTCAAAAGGCCCTCACACCAAAACTTACAACAAGCAGGCTTGCTAAGGTGATATAAACCCAAAAGCACAAGAAAGGCCTGTAGGTTCCTAAATACCTAAATTTATATCCAGTCCGACCGGGGTATTAAGTACCTGTATGAGTCACTAGGAGAAGCTCTAAGGCTCCTGAAGCCCAAATGGAGCCCCTAGGAAAGCTGAGAGGCCGTCGAATCTAGGCCAATGGTACAGAAGTAACCACAGGTCAAAAAAGCTATGGGCAGTTGAGCCCAAAAGCTAAAGGTATACCTAAAACAATTTAAAAACTAGCTCAAAGGCTGTTTAGCCCAAAAATCAAGGCACATAATGCCCAAAATATTCAAAACAGCTTAATGACCATTGAGTCTAAAAGCTAAAGGCATATGATGCCCAGAACCTTCAAAAAGCTTAAGGGTTGTTTATCCCGAAGCTGGCAGGCAATGTCTCATACAGGAGCTGATGATAGAAGCTAAAAAAACCATAACAAAATGAAGAATCTCTAGTGCGCAGGAAGTAGAGGCTCATTGCAGCAATTTAATACCAGGCCTAGATCAGAGGCTACAGGTAAAGGAAGCCCAACAAGAGTCACAAGTACTTTAATAGAACCAGCTGAGCGAGGGGCTCGCCCAATTATAATGGGCAAAACAAGAGGCCCTGATCTTGGAACATAGGATCAAATCACAAAGCATGCCAAACCACAGCAAAAGAGGAAAGAGTCCCAAGAACCTGCAAATGCTACAAACCGGCCCAATATAAGAACCAGAAGCTCAATTGCCTCAAGGAACTGAAAGCCGAACCTGAAAGAACATTCCAGGGGGCTGGAGCCAGATATCGCGAGGTTGCCAAGAAGACCAATTCATAGAAAGAAAACATCCAGAGAAGCAGGAACTCTTCAACACAAAGATAAACCCGCAAAAGATGGTAAAAGCTGAAAAGGAACAAGGTTATTCGCCCTCAAAAGTGCAACTTCAAATGTAGGAAAATAAAGTTAATAATACAGCACAAAGAAAAGCTAAGGAAGTGAGAAGAAGACGCAAAACACGATGGAGAAGCTTCGAAAAGAAAACAAATGAGCAAACTGACTAGAAGGTGCCGAAAAGAAAACAACAGTCACAGTCAAAAATCCTACTGAGGTCCTAGAAAGAGTTCATGAAGAGCTTAGGAATGAGCAACCCCAAGTGGACCATGTGAGCCTAAGAGCAAAGTGCAGATGCTAGAATAGAAAAGAGCCAGAACAGGAGCTGCAGATAGTCAAAAGAAACCCTAAAGATGCAAAAGCAGCACTCCAAAAGAGAAGTTGAATGGGGAGGCTAAAGCGCCCAAATTTAATAATTCATAATAGGGTCAAAAGGCCCTCAAATTTTTCATATTGTATAAACAGGTCCAAGCACACCAAAGTCATAGGTGGACAGATAGAAACTAAAGACCCTCAAACAGGCATATAAAATGCAAGGGCAAGATGAGCCAAACTCATAAACGAAAATAGGCCAAAGGTGCTAGGTTTGCTGTGACAACAAAAGGGGCTCAAGGAGCCAGGTTCTCAAAATGACAAGCCCATGGTGGAGGCCCTCAGGAAGAGGTCCTCAGGTTAGCTATGGAGTGATTGACAAAGCTACCAAGTTCGATAAAAATTACATGTGCCCAAGATCATCGAAATTCAGACATACGTAAAGGTGCATAGGTCAATAAGAATATTGGATGCTCAAATTAACCAGGATGACTTGTCCAATAAGTAGAGACATCATCAAAAGCAGGATCCTCTCTACTTAGAAGGACCTCAGGGACTCCAAAACTTTTTTGTCCTCTGACAGGAGGCTGCAGAGGAGCAATCATATTCTCCGACTAGAGGCTCTAGAGGATCAGATAACTGCGCATTCAGGATCTCAATAAACTTCGATGTGCATAATATGGTATGCACACTGGACTCTTCTTTCCTTCATCAGGTTTTTATCCCACTAGGTTTTTCCTGATAAGGTTTTTAACAAGGCAGTATTTCCAAAGTGTATTTTATTTGTGTCAATGCTGCCAAGGTCCAAATGCCCGTGCTTACAAGCAAGCCCGACCATTTGGGGGGTTACTGTTATATTTATTACACCCGCTGGGCCCACTACCGGGAGAGCCCAGGCCCGAGGACCGATTCTGAGCCCATCATGCCCAATTTGTCCGAGAAGCCCGTCTACAAGGAACCCGCTATAAATACCCCCTAAGGCCTGTTTTGTTCGATATGGTATAATCTAAGAATAGCTAAGCTCGGGCACCGTTCGCGCCCATCTTTTCTCCATAATCAAACCCGAACAACCAATAAAATGCATACCCCCTATTTTTGGATTACATCAGGGGTTGCTTTGAGGAACAATGTGGAATTCGTCAGATTGATGGATACTGCACTCCATTCCGTACACAGAAACTCTCACGTCTCTTACGCTTAATCATTCTGAGACCATTCAAAGAACTTGGGCATTTTTAACTAAACTTACAAGTTGATGTGGGTAGGATGAGGATATCCTTGGTTTATTAATTAATCTGGCATTAATCTGAGTTCCCTCTTGGTCTATCACATATGTGGGAGTACTGAACTGGAATAACAATTTTGAGTTACGATCGCCTAATTTGCACCATTTTATCCTAGATTTTTGGCGCCAAATAGCCTCCTTTTGTTTATATTTTGTCTCCAACTCCATCTTCTTCTCAGTGAATTTTCTAAATTCCTCCTCCGAAAGTGGTCTCATATCAGCCTCACATTCGCAGGTTTCTTTCCACATACTAGTGATTGTTTCCATGAAACGGGGATGATCCCACCATGCATTCAAGAACCTAAAGGGCCGAGAACCCCAATCAGTCTCTTGAGGAGGATTAGGGGCAATGATCTGACCCCTTTTCTTACCAGCTTTTAATCCAAGGTGGGGGAATAGGATACTCCAATCTGGAGCTGCAAAGACTCTGTCAATCCTGCTAGCGTATCTGAGATTACCCCAAGTGTAAAGACAATCTTTTAAATCAAATTCAAAGAGGTTTAGACCGTCGACAAGATTTTGAAAGGCAGTAGCCCATTGCCTAAAAATCCTACCACTTTTGCGATCATGAGCCTGGAGGGTCTTGTTGAAATCACCCAACATTAGCCATGGAGATGGAAAGAATTGCTTCAAGTCTAGAAGCTCACTGAAAACTTGTATTCATGAGTCAACTGAAGACGGCCCATACACGCCACAAATGGTAACAGTAGCACCTTGCAAAAACTCCCCTTCAATGATTATCCAGTGGTCTGACATCTGACTTCTGTTAACCTTAAAAGCATCACAGTCCCAGATTAAAAGTAAGCCACCGGCAAGTCCCCTAGCGTTAACTGAGAGAAAATCAATGTTGCCTCTACCCCAAATCTTATGGCAGAGCTACAAGTTAATATCACTACACTTAGTTTCACTGAGAAAAAGAAAGTTTTCCTTATAATCCCTTACCAAACTGGCAGTTTGCTCTTGTTTTCGGGAGGAACGAATCGCCCGAAAATTCCAGGTAATGAAACTTATCATAAAATGACAAAGACACTTAGTAGGCAATGGCCAAAAAAAACTAATCCTGTGCGCAGGGATTTAACCCACTCGACAGCCTCTTTTTCTACCAGCCTCCCGATCAGCGCATCTGTTGCACAAGCATCTGACTCTCTGTTCCAGCCTAAAAGATCTCCTAGTTGGTTTGTTTGTTGAACTTCAATAGAATTGAAGGACACAGGGATAGGAGAGGAGGATCCCGCGTCCCAGCCAGCGCGTTTATTCCCTGCCCTAAACATAGAGTCAGAGATCCTATCCAAGCTCTCTGGTGCAGAAAGAACACTGCCTTTGGCCGACAAGAATTTCACTCGTCTCTCTCCTTCTTGTTTTCAAAATTCTGCAGGACAGCTAATACGTTCCTTTCAACTTCTTTTTGGAAAAGCTCTTGATTGAATGTTTCGTATTGTGGGAAGGAGATATTACTCCACGTAGAGATGGAGTTAGGAACCCTGGATAAATTGGAGGAGGAGGCTTCATGGTCAAGAAAATGGCTTTTGAAAGGTATCGGGCTTAAGAAGGCAGAGTTTATGGTGGATGGGGTGTCTGGGTAAGGCACAATGGGTCTGGGTTGAATGGTAACACATATGGGCTGGAGTGGGGTAAGGGGTGTGGGTTCGAGAATAGAAGATGGGATAGGTGTGGGTATATGATCATTGGAATGTGGATCGATGGGCCTGACTGGGGGTTCAAAAGTGGGGTTATCACATTCCAATGATCATATACCCATATCGCCCCCGCTTCAACTTTTCCTTCTATAGGAAGTGTTGGAATTTTTTACAAGAGGACATTTTTGACATGGTGACTCACTTTCATGAATCTGCCAGATTACCTAAGGGTTCTAATACCTCTTATATTACCTTGGTTGCAAAGAAACAGGGTGCAGAATCCTTTGATGACTGCAGACCCGTTACTTTGGCCAATGGTCTTTACAAGATAATCTCTAAAATCTTGGCGTCAAGGATTAAGGAAGTCATACCTTCCTTGGTGGGTGCTCAGCAGACAGGTTTTATAAAAGGTAGGAGTATTATGGACTGTGCCATTTTAGCTAATGACACAGTTTAAAGAGGTCTCACGAGAAAGGAATTTTATGGAAGTTAGACTTCAAAAAGGCATATGACTCTATCGATTGGAATTTTCTGATGCAAGTTTTAGAAGCCATGGGATTTGGCCAGAGGTGGAGGGAATGGATCTTTTCTTTTCTGTCCTCATCATCCTTGTCTGTTCTTATAAATGGTTCACCATCTAGTGAATTCCATATGGGGAGGGCCCTGAAGCAGGGTGACCCTTTATCCCCTTTCCTCTTCGTGCTTGCTGCTGAATGTCTGCCTATTATCATTGCTAAAGCATCTGCCATTGGAAGTGTAAAGCCTTTAACGGTACATGATCTATCTGTAAGCATTCTACAATATGCAGATGATACCATCTTGTTTTCTCCTATTGATCTCCAATCTGTCCTTAATCTCAAAAGGTGCCTGCGGATTTTCGAGGCTTTATCTGGATTATCCATTAATTTCTATAAGAGTTCTGTTATTGGAGTTGGTATTTGTCAGAAACAGGTGGAGGAGATTGCTGGAATGCTACATAGTAAATCGGAGAGCCTTCCATTCACATACTTGGGGTTCCCCTTTGGAGCCAACATGCGCCGTATTGCAGCTTGGAAACCTGTCTTGGATAAGTTTTCAAGCAAGCTCAAAGCTTGGAGGGGCAAATTCCTTTCTCTGGGAGGTAGGGTAACACTGATAAAATCAATTCTTAGTGGGCTCCCACTGTATTTCATGTCTATGTTCCAGATTCCTATTGCAGTATCTAAGAAAATTACCAGCATTCAGAGGAGCTTTTTTTGGAATGGCCTTGACAAAACTAGGAAATCTTGTCTTATTGCTTGGAAGCATATTGCCAAGCCTAAACAGTATGGGGGGATGGGCATTTTGGATTTAAAAATCATGAATAAATGTTTACTTTATAAATGGCTATGGTGCTTTGCATCCTCTAAGAAGAGAGTTTGGAAGGAATTGATCCAGAATAAGTGTCTTGGGAGTGGAACAGTATTGTCTCCAAACTTTTGCAATGAGAAGGCATCTCCAACTTGGAATGACATAATTCGTTCAGGGGGGACGTCCAGTCTATCCATGATTTCTTTAGAGTCAGGCTCTTGTATTACAGTGGGAGATGGCGAAAAAATTCAGTTCTAGGAGGATAACTGGACGCAGTATGGAAATTTGAAGAATGAGTTTCCAAGGCTCTACTCCATTTCCACTTATCAGAACCTTTCGATGAGAGAATGCTTCGATCTCTTTGAAGGTTTACCTAGATGGAAATCATCTTGGAGAAGGCGTCTCAGGGCCTGGGAGCAGGACAACGTGCATTCGATTGAATCTTTCACGGCCAACATTAATCTGGTGCCCCTTCACACTGATCGAAAAATCTGAAAAGACAACCAGGATGGAGATTATTCTGTTGGAAGGGGAAGGGAATATATCTACTTGCAGATGGGATTACAAAACCCGAAGCCTTTCATTTGGTTTTCTCTAATACCGTTCAAAGTAGAGTGTTGGTTATGGTTGGACTTTATAATGGCATACCAACCAAGGACCAATTGCGATACAGGGGTATAATTTCCTTGGCTGATTCACTCTGTAGTTTTTGTGGTACACAGTTAGAATCCAGAGACCATCTTCTGTTACATTGCCCTATTTCTTGGCGTATATGGTGCAAAATTTGCAGGTGATGGGGGCTGTCCTGGTGTTCTCCACTCTCCCTTGAAAACAAAACCATTCACCGATTCAGGTCTGTTTCCAAGTCATGGTCTTCTTTGCTGGTCGGTGTAAATTTCCTCAAGTTTAGAATAAAATCCACACAGCCGGAGATGAACGTACCAAAACTCCTATGTCCTTCAGATCATTGGAACACTGGTTTTGTAATATCAGATTACTGTGACGGTGTAAACACACCTACCAAGGGATGTTATCCGACACCACGTCATGTGTTATTTCTTGCGAGGACTTATCCTTCCCTGATCGGATCGTGCAATGGATTAGTTTGTTTGGCATTAACGTGCGATCAGATAGTTGTCTGGAATCCTTTCACAGGTATCCGTAGAAAATTGCCAGATATCTCTAAGGATAAATGGACCTACACTTATGGTTTCGGGTATGATTCGGCTTCCGATGATTGCAAGGTCTTCACAGCTACAGGTCCTAATTGTGATCCCAAACCCGGGGATGGGAGCTAGGGTTGTTATTTTTTCGCTGAAAACAGGTTCTTGGAAAAAGGTTGAAAATCTTGATGATGACACATACCTGCAACACATTCAACCATGGCGCGATGGTTTGTTCTTGAAGGGAGCACTTCATTGGGAATCTAGGGGTAGTGGGTCTTTCGTTGATAAAAAAAATCTTTGCTTTTGATTAGAGTAAAGAGAAGTTTTATGATGTCTCCAAGCAGACACCAGGCCAAGGTTATCTAAACCATATATTGGGAGTTGTTGGGGAATATCTCTGTATGCGTTCTTTTGCATATCTCGAAAATATTTTTTGGGTGATGAAAGAATACCGCAACGAGGCATCATAGGTCCATTATATTTCATACAGTTATTTTCAGCATGAAAATTCTGTTATTTATGACGATTTTGCGTGCGACTTCGTGCAACCATCTGTTAAAGATGGTGGACACATGATGCTACAATATTCTGATGGATATGTGCATATACTAAAGTGGAATAACAATGAACAAAGTGATAGAAGTGAAGAATGTTTCAAGGACATCAAATTCTACAGACTCTACAGGGCTGCCACTTCGTACACAGAAGCTCTAACCTCTCCCTATGCTTCTACCGGGATCGATCAAGAATTTTAAACATCAATCGCAAGGCACAGGCTGCTTAAGTAACTAGACATAGGTGGGATGTTCATTCTTTTAGTTTGTGTGTTTTGTTTTCACCGTGATTTATAAATTCTCTGTTGTCTGTTCCGCATTATCTTTAGACGTGTGATCACTAGAAACTTGTTTTAGCTGTCGTTTATGCTATTTGATGATTCAGTATTCCCCGTAGGAAATTTTGGTATCTGTACTCGCCCTCAATTTGGAATTTGGTACCTGTACTAAAAATCCATGATTTTTGGTACCTGTACTTCGTAAGGTTCATGGTTTTTGGTACTTTCCGGTGGTCGGAGACACGTGTCCACTTTCTGTAAAGCCGCGTCATCTGGGGTCCCAATCCATCAGGGTTCTACCGATTTCAACCCGAAAATCACAAAAAACCGACCCATTTGAGGTCTAACCATACCAAATACACTAATTTTATTTTTAGTAAGTAAATATATAAAATTTATACATACAGTTTTTTCTTAAAATTATAATTATAATTCTTTTAATTAGTGCCTCAGAAAAATGGCCAGCACCCCCGTCCAGGAAGCAGCCGACGGCCCCGTCCTCAGCCTATTCAACAAACGACTCCGCGCACTTAAAAAGAAATACAACCGTATCCTCCAGATGGAGGAGTCCATAGCCCAAGGTAAGCCCATCAATAAGGAGCAAGAAGAGGTCCTTCGCTCCAAGCCCTTTGTCTCCGCCGCCATCGACGAGCTCGAGAAGCTCCGCGCCCCACTCTCCTCCGCCCTCTCCGAGGAGCTCGACCTCACCCTCTGCCGCCAGCCCCAGCCCCAGCCCCAGCCTTCTTCCCCCTCCGTTTCCGATTCGACCGAGAACCACGAGAGCCAGGAGGGGGGCGACGGCGCCGTGGAGGATCTACTGAACTTGCTGTACTTTGGGTCGTTGTTCGATGTGAAGCCGCAGGTGGATTTCACGGCGACGATACTGTCGAGGGCGCACGAGAGAGGATGCTGCCTGACGTACGACACCGTAACGGACGAAGCGACGGATCTGCTAGAGGATAGGGATTTGGACTTGATTTCGATGCTTGGTGGTTTGTTGGTTTCGTGGCCTCCCCATTCGAGCTTGTCCCATAAGAATGCTCTCCAGAAATGCATCGAGCACACCAAGTTGTGGCTCTCCAATTCCGACAGCCCAATTACCCCAATGCTGGTGTCTCATGTATTATTTATTTGCCTTTTGTTTTGACTTGTTTGCTTTTTTTCTTTTTTTTTTGTTTCCAGATGCATAAATTATAAATTTAAAAGAATTATAATTTTAAGAAAAAATTGTATGTATAAATTTTATGTATTTACTTACTAAAAATAAAATTAGTGTATTTGGTATGGTTAGACCTCAAATGGGTCGGTTTTTTGTGATTTTCGGGTTGAAATCGGTAGAACACTGATGGAATGGGACCCCGGATGACGTGACTTTACAGAAAGTGGACACGTGTCTCCGGCCACCGGAAAGTACCAAAAACCATGAACCTTACGAAGTACAGGTACCAAAAATCATGGATTTTTAGTACAAGTACCAAATTCCAAATTGAGGGCGAGTACAGGTACCAAAATTTCCTTTATTCCCCAGTGATATATTTTTTTGTACAAGAGTGGAAGTGTAACAACAATCTTAAAGAAAGTGATGAAGCTAAAGCATTTTCCAGGAAGCAATTGCTCAGATATAAACAAAACCGGCATGGCATACCATACCATCCACGGTCCACCAAGGATTTTGAACATCGATTGCAATTAGAGGCTTGTTTATGTAAGTAGACAAAGTACATGTTGTCCATTGACGGATAACTAATACAGCCATCGGGCATATATATGTGAATTGCAAGACAACTAGTTTTATGTCTCTTGTTTTGTTTTCAGTTTATCGACCTATGGTCTTTTCGATATTGTGAACTTTTCAACTTTTTGCAGCAGACCTATGGTAACTTCATTTTGGTTATTATATGTATCTCAAGCACTGGATTAATTCCACTTTTTCTTTACTAGTTCTTGGGATGGCAACCCATAGAAATTTTACATATTACATGTGCTCACAACTTTCCAATCCAACACAAATGGTCTTTCCGTTTGGTGAAATTGCCATCTTAATTTGGGTCGATCTATATCAACCCATTGCAAACCTGGCGCGGTTATCAACCCGGTTTAGCTAACATGTTGCGGGTTGTGTGGTTGCATGGTTCAACCCAGATTCTATATATTTTAGTTAAAAAAATATTTATCAATATATTAATTCATCTAATCAAACAGAACAGGCCATATTTGGTCCTCAGCAAAAAAACTACGAGGTTATGGACTTAACGGCGTGGGAGTTGTTGGAGGATATCTTTGTATGTGTTGGTTATTACCAGATTCTAAATCAAAAATCGTTTGGGTCATGAAGGAATGCAACAACAAGGCATCATGGGCTCCTTTCATCAAACACGGTTCGTCAGGACTTAATTTTGAGTATCTGTCCAACTCCATACCACCTGGTGTGAAGGATTTTATTCATGGGTCCGTCCATGATGAGTTAGTGGGCTAAAGCCCAAGTCTAACCCTAATATTGCTTATTAGGAAAATCCTGAGTTGGGGGTTTTATTGTCACGGGCCGGTAGTTTTGGAATGCAAACTCCGCCACCAATTGTCACGAGACTACGAGTCCCCAACAATAGCCCGTGCGGCACTTAGGCAAGAACCCCAACAAGGAGTGCTTCCTCTACAGTGGTCCGCACAAGGTGCATGAATGTCCGCAACGCAACAAGCTAGCGGCACTCATTTGGGGCAACGAGGAGACGGGAGAGTGCTCCAACAAGAACAAAGCCGAAGAGGAACCAAGGATGGGTTCACTCCGATTGCTTGGCGCGGTCAAGGCAAAGACCGAGGAGAAGGTCGAGCATAAGGGGCGCATGTATGTGGTTGCCAAGATTGGTGGGAAGGAAACCAAGGCATTGATTGACACGGGAGCCACGCACAACTTCATCCAAAAGTCCGAGGCGCAAAGGCTTAGAATTAAGTTTGGGGAGGAGTATGGATGGTTGAAGGCCGTCAACTCTGAAGCCAAGCCAATTCATGGAGTCGCACGCGAGGTCGACATAGCCATTGGGGAATGGCGTGGGAAGATCGATCTCATGGTTGTCGACATGGATGAGTATCCAATTGTGCTAGGCGTGGAGTTCGTCGACACAACAAGAGCTATGTCGGTGCCGAGCGCAAATAGCATGATCTTGATGGGTGGAAGCAAGTCATACACGGTTGGGGTATTGCGCGAAGGGAAGGCACAAAAGGCGAAAGCGATGAGCGCCATGCGTCTTGTCAAGGATGAACCAAGTAGCCTATGGGAGCACAATGGGAAGGCGATAGGGAACGTCGCCAACAAGGGAGGTGCGCCACAAAGGGGCAAGGCCAAGGTGCAGCAAGCCAAGGAATCGCAGGGGCGACACCAACACAAGGGAGAAGTGGAGGTGACCAAGGGCTTGATGGGAAGCACCAAAGGAGGTGGCCAATCCGATGTGCCGACGCGGGGGCAAAAGCGTAGGAGGCGCACACGAAAATGGAGGAAGCACAAAGTGCAAGCATGGGAGCGCAACGAGGGCGTTGCGCCAACAAGTGGGGGAGAATGTCACGCGGTGCGCGACAAGGGCTCAAGAATTGCGCGGAAGATTCTAGAGAAGCCCGGAATGCGCAAGAAGCGTGTGGAGTTCTCTGGAGAATGGCGGAATTCTCTAGATGGTGGTAGTGCACACTAGAGAGTTCTAGAATACTCTAGGGGCATGTGTAAATATGTATGGCTAGATATTTTGGTAGAATACTCTAGAACATGTAATATTAGCCATTGGATCGTGGAACATTCTAGAGGCGCGATCCTAGCCATCCATTGAGGTGGTGGATGGGCTATATATAGGAGAGGGGTCTCCTCATTTTGGATATACAAGGCTAGGGAGCCATGAGAGAGCCTAGTGAGAGGCATAAGTGTAAAGAGCACGGGGCTCACACTTGTAAACACTCTTTGTTGTTAATATACACATTGCTTTCCTCCAATACTTTCCGAGAGTTCTCTTGCTAGCGTGGTAGCGGGGTTTAGGCTGACTTAGGCTTGAGATTAGGGTTCTTGCCTAAGTGCCGCACGGGCAATTGTTGGGATTTCCAAGTCTCGTGACAATTGGTGGCGGAGTTTGCTTTCCAAAACTCCCGACCCGTGACATTTATAGGTGATATATAACCACCCACACAGATAGAGATGAGAACGTGGGATTTGTATTCAGTGTACAGATAACAGAAAGATTGAGTTTTCTGGTTCTCTCTTCTCTCTCCCAAAACTTCTCTTCTCCAGTTTAGGATTCTTAGGTTGTGGTATGTGGATTACTTCCTTGTGATTTAATTCCCGACCAACATCCATACACCGATAATCCAGATGATCCAGAAGATCCAAAGGAACGATTGATCCAGAGATTTCATGGGCTCCAACCTAATAGAAACAGATAATTTCTCCTTTCTACTTAATTAATTCTTCCGTTGTGCATAGGTTGTTTATATGTTGAACAGGCCTACAATTCCCAACATGGTTGAAACGATGGCGGATATATGATGCTACACTTCCGTGAGCTACCCCATGTAATTACTCATATACTCAAATGGAATGATCATGGAGCAGCAGCTCATGTGGGTGATGAGGGAGTAGCCAAGGTCACATATTATGGATATCATGCATCCATTCCACACACAGAAACTCTCACGTCTCCCTATGCATCTTCTGTCATCAATCAAGGATTTTGAGCACCAATCTCCCAATCAAAAGCTGCATTAACTTGATGAAGTGATGATGGGTTCAAGCAGGATCCTAGCTAGGTTTATTAATCTGTCACTTAAAAGTTTTGCTTGTAGTGATTATTTCATTCAATATGAATTTTGTTTTTCTTTGAGAAGTATAAACTTTATGCAGCTTGGGGTATCATAAGTGCTGCAAGAACTCCATTTCGATTCTCTGTGACTAGTTTTGTTTGATCTAATTAATTGCTTTTGCTTTTACTTCCAGGAAATAGCTAGATGCAACCACACTTAATTACTTCCAGGACACATGTTCAGGGTTGAATTGGAAATTTTCTGTAGACATATAAACACAACGCGCTACACGATATTAGTTACCATCCTTGAAATTTTGCTTGGCCTAATTAGTTGACTAAGGGCTAGCATTTACCATTTTTGTCTTCTTTGATATTAAGAAAGTAGAGTGTTTTATACTAGTAAACATTCAACGCGTTTATATACAGGAAGAGGATACATTTTTAGATTTGGTTACTAAATTAGTGTTAATGGCAGCGTGAATATTAAGTAAGGCAATAACATTATATAAAGAATATCCGTAGGGCACTTCTAGTCACTGAAACCCTACCACAGAAAAGACTACTATGCGGTTGTGTTAGTTAAGAATTACAATGGCAGATCTTAGATTGCCTTCGCCGATCGTGGAAGAGATACTGTTGCTGTTACCCATCAAGTCCATCCTTCGATTCAGTTAGTTTCCAAGCCGTTGTCGTCCTTATTGGTCTCTGTATAATTCCATGAGCAGAGATTTAAATCTACACTGCCAGATATCAATGCCCCAAAAATCCTATACTCTAGTGGCCGATTTGATGGTAACAATGATCCTTGGGCCGGACAGTTTCCTGTCGGTAGAATATCGTGCCGGAGAACTAACTACGGAGGAGCTTTGGTATCCGGCAGTATGGTTTGGGAAGTTGAGTTCTTTAACTTTTCTAGGATCATGTGACGGTTTAGTTTGTCTAGGGTTTAAGCCTGAGTTGGAGTCTCTAGTTAGGGCTGGCAAGCACCTCCTTAACCAACTCACTTCTTGCTTCCCGATCCTTGGAGGACGGCGACGGGGAGGTGGACAGGAGAGGAAGTTTCTTAGAAGGGGAGAGATATTTGTGTGGAATCCTTTCAAGGGTGTCTACAGAAAATTGCCAAATCCTGAAGATGCTCCTGATGTGCTTAATGGTTCGGCCTGTGCTTATGGTTTCGGATACGATTCGGATGCTGATGATTACAAAGTCTTTCTAGCTACCCGTCGTCACTAATATCCAGTTGTTGGGGATGTAGATAAATTTCAGATTTTCTCACTGAAAACAGGTTCCTGGAAAGCGGTGGAAGGTCTTGGCAGATACTTGCAGCGTGTTCCTTTAAGAAGGAGCAGGGGTTTCTTCTCAAATGGAGCACTTCACTGGGAATTCAAAGATATTCGTGGCAAGAGAAGAATCATTGCTTTCAATTTGGCTAAGGAGAACTTTTATGATGTCCCAAGGCCGCCAGTTTTAATAGGTCTTGCAGACAACAGCTTGGGAGTTATTGGGGATTACCTTTGTGTCTCTTGGCATCATGAAGGAAAGAATAGTGTTTGGGTAATGAAGGAATACTGCAATGAGGCATCCTGGGTTCACTTTATGACATATACGTGTACAATGGATATGGAGAATTCCTGGCTTAACTTCATAGCATATACGTTTACTGCAGTGGATATTGATTATATGTGTTATTTCATACCACATTCTGTCAAAGAAGGTGGATACTATACTCTTCTCGTGGATATGTTGATATGCTAAACATTAATCTTCAAGAGAACTATCCTGGTGTGATATCCTTCGCGAAGATGTGGGACGGCGAATATTGCATACACCTACCATACATACAAGCTCTAACCTCTCCATATGCTTCAGTTAAGAGCGATCAAGGATTCTGAACATTGATTGCCATCAAATGCCTGCTTAAGTAAACAAGACAAAGGTGTGTTCTTTATCTGTTCATGCTCGACCATAAAGTTAGTTTGTTTCTTCAAGGTCACTCAAGTGTTAGCGACTAGGTTGTTTATTCGGCATTTATCTTTAGCATATGATTGCGGGGACATGAACTTGTTTTGGTTGGTATATAATTAAGAAAACTTCTTTTGCATAATATTTTGGAACATTTTTTTTTCTCCAATTTCACCAAAAACATTAAAAAATAACATAAAAAATAGAGAGAGGAAGTATATATTTAGGTAGTCGGTGTGTTGAATCCAAATCGAAACGGAAAAAGTATTATAAATACAAATCACGAGTCACACCAAAACTCACCAATACATGGAAAAAATATTACGCACGAAGCAACAAACACACAAATTGAGATCACCCTTCGCAAAAAAAAAAAATAAATAAATAAACCATCTGTCGCTTCTTCTCCAAATGGCTGATCGCAAATATGTCGTTGTCGAGATCATCAAAAAAGCAAAAGAGAAACGAGAGTAGCGATGCAACGATTTTCTTTCCAAATTTTGCTTAGGGGGCATATCTGCAAGTCATCCGTAAGAAATCCGTAAGGAAGTAACCGTAAATAAAGTAGCAGTGGGACCACCTGTAGGGCGTTTATTTTGTTTTTCTTTTTCTTACGGGTAGAGGCCTATTAGAAATCAATAAGAACACTGTAAGAAAAAGTGGCATTTTATGTAAATATCTTAATCATTTACTGCCAGTATCCTGTTTTGCATAATTAAATTTATATCCAATCCAAAATTACAAAAACTAAGAATTCAATTGTCAAATACATATACTAAACTGTTAGACACAGTAACTTAAATATTTATAAATATATGTTAATACATTACAAATATGAAATTGTAACAATTCAATCCAAAATTACAAAAACTAAGAATTAAATTGTCAAATACATATACTAAACTATTAGACACAGTAACTTAAATATTTATAAGCTTATGACAATACATTACAAATATGAAAATGTAATACTTCAAAGACTATAATTGTCATCCAAGGTTTAAATACAATATATGTCTAGCTTGAAGATTGATGGCTAGATTAACTACCTGCTGAATTATTTCTAGGGGGAGGTGGAGGACAACTCGGCACTGGTGGTGGGCATGATATACTACTAGGCATCGAACCCACGGTAGGCATGGAACCCATAGTAGGCAATGAACCCATGGCCGGATACATTTACTGCCATTGTTGTGATGAGGAAGGACCATTAGTAGGCCTTGTCAGGATGCTAATTGATAGTTGAGCAGAAGTCGGGCAATATTACTGATGATAGATCCTTTTAGGTAGAAGAGACAAGCCTCAAAAATTGATAGGTTCAGAAACTTTGCAGGTAGTTTAATATTCGCATGATCAAGATTCTCTTTCTGGACTTATGGTGTCAAATCAATATCGATCAGATATCTACAATTCTACAAATGCTTCTAGTACTAATTTCAGGTCAAGCATTCATGATATACTCCACGCAACCATTGTGACATTAAGCATCAGGAATTTTGAAGGTTGACGAAAATATAAATTAAATAAGAAAACTTACACTGATTTCTTTACTCTTGCAGCATCATCATGACTGAAATATTGGTCCACAACCACATGACTGAAAGAAAGGAAAGTAGTATTACTTAAAAAGAGCTGTTATGTCTGCAAGCAAGACATTAATGTGATTACTGGCCAGCTATACCACGAGAAACCACCAAAATTTTTAGTAATTACTTATAACTTGCTCAAGCCGCATTCATGGTGGATGGGCCACCATACCCAATAAATCTCACAGAACAACCTAGTGTACAATATTGTACTGCCTTCTACACTTTATGTACTAAAGGACACTATCAATCTAGTTTAGGTGAGTGAAAGGGAAAGGAAAACAGAAAGTAGAAACCTCCAGCATGTCTATCTCTGTTTGCCAATGGAGAGAACAATATGTATATAATATATATGGTTGTATCGAACCGTGTGCAAACCAATCCTATACTATATTAGGCATAAGCAACTTAAAATTTTGAAACTTAAAATGTCCTATGGCAAAGACGATTGAGTAAAAAATTAGTCAAAAATGTCTTTATTTGATAATATAGTGATCAATGTCCAAATATATAACTAGTATTAGCTACTACGTACATGCACATAATGTATTATGCATCCGCCCCATCACCACAGAGTTTAAGTCAGCCAAAAGAACAAAGTTTAGTCTTTCATTATTAGTTACACACTGCAGCAACTAGCACCTCCAAATTTCTTTATATCAGATGCTGTGACAGCAATAAAAAAAAATTGACAGAAAGAGAACATAAGATATCTTACTTCAGATTTAACAGCTAAGACCTCTTCAAACTGTTTCACAAGTGTTGCTGGAGAAATTTGGTCAATTTGCAAGCAAACTGACAACAAATTAAGTACATGGGAGAACTAGATAGTAAGGACAAAATTATGGTCCACCATATTTAGACCATAAATAATCATAGATTCAAATTTGAAATTGTTTTGCAATGACCATATAACATACATTGCTTCCTAGAGTAAGTGGCTAGAAGGTAGGAGTTGGTAGTTTAACCCACAGTAATGTCTGGCTTTTATTGGAAATGATTAGGAAGTTTCCTGGGAAACAACAAAAATAAAGATTGGACTTTAACACTAGAACAGCATGTACCTTGGTCATATTATTCAACTCAGACGTAAGACTTTGGAATTAGAGTTCTCCACACTACACTAAGAAATAATAAGCTCAAAAATCTTGGGTAGTTCCAGAGAAGGAAAAACAAAAATGTTATGGCAAATAATTCCAGAATAACTAAGAACGGACGTCATCATCTTCCACAAGTTCTTCCCATTAACAAACTGACAGCAACAGTTCACTAAACAGATAGAAACCAAACAGAAGAGTTCTGGATACTAATTCCCTCAACCATAATCAAGTGATGAGCAAGTCAGCATAACCAAGTCAATCAAATTTATTTTGTTTCTTTTCTGCTTCTTCTTCATAGTATTCCGTTCCTAAAATAATGTCGGAGGATAATTCCCAAGATAATATCCAGTATAAGAAGTTAATTTTCTTGTGTCGTTTATCTACTTTGAAAAAGTAAGCCACTGACCCAGCCAACATCAATTGTTTAAGTTTAGTACATAGAACACACTTGGTAGACCAAATTAGCAGTCCAAATTGCAAAAGTACAAATGACCAAAGTATTTATGATTTTGAACAACTCATATCAGTATTGACCTACACATTATAGAAAACATCCCCAAATCACTGTCTAGCTACGAGCTTGGGCTATAGTTGCCATGTACATATACTACAAACAAATGCCCCGATAACAAACACATACATAGTTCTCCCCTGTAGAGCTGTGATCACAAAATCAATATATTTGCATATAATTATAGAGAGCTTGCTCTTTTAATACAACAATACCAAAAGATGACTAATCTAATTTCCATATGCCACTAGCCTGCAAAATGCATTATCAAATCAAAAGGGCAATCGATGAGTTACCTAGCCTTTGGCATCAAATACTCTTCATATGAGACCTTTAAATTGCATTATCAAATCAAAAGGGCAATTGATGAGTTACCTAGCCTTTGGCATCAAATACTCTTCATATGAGACCTTCTAGATTACTTTGCCAATCGAAGAGAAGCCTTGAAGCTGAGAGCACGTAGCTTTTTCCTGCTACTGATTTTTTAAATTCCTCTCGCCTGCAAAACAAACATCACCCAGCCGTTGTCATTCACTATGAGATTTAGTTGCATCAGATTGGGCATGAACCTCCAATTAACCAGAGAGAAAACCTTACGGTTGGGCGTGGATGAGGAACCGCCAGGCTGCGGCGGAGGCAGTAGACGGAGGAGGGAAGTTAAATGGTAGAGCGGGGGCAAGACCAGCTCAACGCCGTTGACCAAGAGGGAGCAGGAGGAGGAGGCGACGCAGTTGGCGGTGGAGCTCGCTGTGAGATGGAAGAGGCGGGAGGGAGAGGAGGTGAAGCAAATGAAGATTTAGGGGTTTGTAAAAAAATAATTGAGAGAGAAGAGGGGGGAGGGTCGTCGGTGAGGAATAAAAATATATATATATATATATATATATATATATATATATATATATTGGACTAAGGATAAAGAGACGGCATCGTTTAAGCTTGGGAGTATTTTTGTTTACTTTTCTTACCGTTTCCTTACGGACAATATCCGTAAGGAAACCCAATGGTGGAGATCGTAATCTTCTTACGGACAAATACCGTAAGAAAACCATAAAAAATCTCATCCCACTGCTAAGGCAAGGAATCCGTAAGAATCCGGTAAGAAAGTTCTTCCCGTTTTCTTTGCGGATCGTCCCCGTAAGAAAGAGCCGTAAGAAACGGCTTGGAAATTGGTAGTGAATAGTGATATGGTGTTTTGTATCCCACATTTATTAGAAAGTGGGGTGAAGAGTTGGAAAAGGCTATAAATAAAACCCCTCACATCCCTTTGGAATCATCCCAAAATTTGAGTACATTGTATCCTAACAATTGTACTAACTCTTCTCCTATTAAAAGGGCAATGCTCCAGAGACGTAGGCAAAATTGGCTGAACTCCGTTATCAATTTTTGAGTGTGTTCTTCTTTTATTATTCCGCCTTTATTTTTCATATTTGTTTATTTGTTTAGTATTCAACATTGGCCGGCTAAGCCGCCTTATCTCTTTGTTGGTTGGCAAAGCCGCCTTGTTCTATTTTTTTGCGGGCTAAGCCGCCTTTGTCGGGTATAGGTTGTGAATTAAAACACTGTGCAAGTGAGTCCTGTCTAGGAGACTAGGTTTTAAGTGAACCATTGTCCTTCCAGTCTTTCCTGGGGATTTATCTTGGAATGATAATTCTGTCTAAGGAGATAGGCTAGGCCATCTTTCCTGGGAATTATCGAATCAGTTCAATTCACTAGTTTGTTGTAGTGGGGAATTTACCCCAGTTTCCCCAACAAGTGGTAGCGGAGCCGAAGATTCGTCCTTTGGGCTATTTGAAATTGTTGAATATTATCTTTTGTTTTTTTAATGGCGGAAGCAGGTTCAAAACAGGCTACATCAAGTACACAGTCAGGAGAGATGGCTTCCACATCCAGATGGTCGAGGATCCCAGTATCTAGTTCGAAGCTTGCTGTGGAGATATTTGACGGTACCGGTCATTTTGGCATGTGGCATTGTGAGGTCCTTGACTCGCTATTCCAGCAGGGACTTGATGTTGCTATTGAAAAAGAGAAACCTGACGATATCAGTGACAAGGAGTGGGCCGACGTAAACAAGTTGGCGTGCAGAACAATTCGATCGTGCTTGTCCAGGGAGAGAAATATGCATTCAAAAATGAAGTTTCTGCACACAAACTGTGGAAGGCATTGGAAGACACTTTCTTGAAGAGTGGTCAGAATAAGCTTTTAATGAAGAAGAGATTGTTCCGGTTCGAGTATCGACCAGGTTCTACGATGAATGAACACATTACTCTGTTTAAAAAATTAGTAGCAGACCTGTTAAATTTAGATGTTATATTTGAAGATGAAGACTTGGCTTTGATGCTGTTATCATCTGTTCCCGATGAATTCGAGCACCTGGAGACTACTTTACTTCATGGGAAGGAGAATGTATCATTGGAGGCTGTATGTTCTGCTTTGTACAGTCACGAGTTGAGACAACAAGATAAAGTGAAGAATAAAGCACCTGTAGTAGATGAAGCCTTAGTAGCTAGAGGACGACAGCAAGGCCAGTCAAATGGGAGAAGAGGAAGATCCAAGTCAAGAAGCAAAGTTGCCAAAGATGAGTGTGCCTTTTGTCATGAGAAAGGGCATTGGAAGAAAGACTGTCCGAAGTTGAAAAAGAAAGGAAAGACTCCACAAGATGCAAATGTTGCAAAATGCAAGAGTGATGCAGAGTCAGATACTTCTTTGGTTGCTTCACCCTCAACATCACACGTTGATGAGTGGATTTTGGATTCTGGTTGCACCTACCATATGTGCCCCATTCGGGAATGGTTCTTTGACCTTGAAGAGCTCAATGGCGGGGTTGTTTTCATGGGCAATGACAATCCATGTAAAACAGCCGGGATAGCTTCAATCAAGCTGAAAAATCATGATGGATCCACCAGAATTTTGAGAGATGTTCGATATGTTCTTTGGGGGCCTTAGAATCAAAAGGCCTAGTTGTCACTATCCGAGATGGAATTCTTAAAGCAACATCAGGAGCATTGGTCATGTTAAAAGGCGTGAGGAAGAATAATCTATATTACTATCAAGGCAGTACAGTAATTGGGGCAGTTGCAGCAGTAACTTCTGGAAGCAAGAAAGATGCAGAGGCAACGAAGCTGTGGCATATGCGTTTGGGACATATTGGTGAAAAATCCTTGCAGATTCTTGCCAAGCAGGGATTGTTGAAAGGTAAGAAGACTTGCAAATTTGAATTTTATGAGCATTGTGTTCTGGGAAAGCAACGAAGAGTAAAGTTTGGCACTACTATCCATGATACCAAGGGGATTTTGGACTATATGCATTCAGATGTATGGGGACCTGCCAAGACTCCATCTCTTGAAGGTAGACACTATTTTGTCACTTTTGTTGATGATTTTTCCAGAAGAGTGTGGGTGTTTACAATGAAGAAGAAGGATGAGGTGCTTGGGATTTTCCTTAAATGGAAAACTCAGGTTGAAAACCAGACAGGAAGAAAGATTCAAGTTCTCCGAACTGACAATGGTGGAGAATATACGAGTGATCCTTTCACGAAGATATGCCAAGATTGTGGCATAGTTCGGCACTTCACAGTCAGAAAAACACCACAGCAGAACGAGGTGTCAGAGCGTTTGAACAAGACATTGGTGGAGAAAGTTCGTTGTATGCTGTCTAATGCTGGGCTAGGCAGAAATTTTTGGGCTTAGGCTGTGACATATGCTCAACATCTTTTTAATCAATTGCCACATTCTGCTTTAGGTGGCAAGACCCCTTTGGAGGTATGGTCTGGAAAACCTGCTATAGATTATGATTCTTTGCGTGTGTTTGGCTCTACTACATACTATCATGTGAATGAATCAAATTTATGGGTCTTAATGCTGGAGTGAAGGGATACCGCCTTTGGTGTCTAGAGGCAAAGAAGACTATTATCAGCAAGGATGTTACCTTTGATGAATCTGCCATGTTGACTAAGGTAAATCCAGAAGAAGCTGGTGGTACTTCACAGCAGGTAGAGTGTGTATCAAAGTAGGTGGAGTTTGAGCCTACTATGGTGATCCCAGCTAAAAGCACCAATGGTGACTCTCGATTGACAGAGGAATAGTCAGACTAAGAAGAGGTTCCGACCCAAGAACCCATGCAGCAGTTCGAGTCCATTGCCACTAGTAGACCGAGACGAGAAAGAAGAAAACCAAAACGTCTCATTAAAACGATGGCCTATGCACTTCCAGTCGTTGATGATGTTCCTTCTACTTTTTCAGAAGCCATTCGGAGTTCTGAAAGTAGCAGTTGGAAAGAGGCAATGAAGGAAGAAATGGAATCTCTTCAGAAGAACAAAATATGGAAGTTGACACAACTACCGAAGGGAAAGAAGGCAATTGGATGCAAATGGGTATTTACTAAGAAAGAAGGATTTCCTAACAAAAGCAATATTCGCTACAGGGCAAGAATGGTGGCTAAAGGCTACGCTCAGGAGGAGAGAATTGATTATAATGAGGTATTTTCTCCAGTTGTGAAGCATTCCTCCATTAGAATTCTGATGGCCTTGGTAGGATAGTTAAATTTGGAGCTAGCTCAACTTGATGTGAAGACCACGTTCTTACACGGTGACTTGAAGGAGGAAATCCATATGACTCAGCCAGATGGATACAAAGTTACTTGTAAAGAAAATTGGGTATGCAAACTAAACAAGTCGTTGTACGGTTTGAAGCAATCACCAAGGTAGTGGTACAAACGATTTGACAAATTTATGCTGGTTCAGAAGTACACAAGGAGCAAATACGACCATTGTGTGTATTTGAGAAGACTACAGGATGGGTCCTACATCTATCTACTCTTGTATATTGATGATACGCTGATAGCAACAAAGAGCCAAATTGAAATCGACAAGTTGAACGCTCAGTAGAGTATAGAGTTTGAGATGAAGGATTTGGGAGAAGCCAAGAAGATTCTCGGCATGGAGATAAGCAGAGACAGAGAGGGAGGCAAGCTTTGGCTGACTCAAAAAGAGTATTTGAAGAAAGTACTACAATGTTTTGGCATGAATGAAGGGTCAAAACCTGTAGGTACTCTGCTTGCTCATTTGAAGCTTAGCAATCAGTTATCTCCGCAGACAGATGAAGAACGAGAGTACATGGCAAAAGTTCCTTATGCCAATGTAGTCGGAAGCTTGATGTATGCAATGGTGTGTACGAGATAGGATATTTCACAAGCTGTTAATGTTGTGAGCAGATACATGCATGATCCTGGCAGAGGTCATTGGCAAGCTGTGAAATGGATTCTTCGGTATATCAAAGATACTGTAGCTGTTGTCTTAATGTTTGAGCGGGATGAATCACTTGGTCAAGGAGTTGTTGGATATTGTGATTCTGACTATGCTGGAGATTTGGATAAGCGAAGATCGACGACGGGCTATTTGTTCATTTTAGCAAAAGCCCCTGTTAGTTGGAAGTCTACTTTACAGTCAACGGTGACTTTGTCTACAGCGGAGGCAGAGTATATGGCTATTACAAAAGCTGTGAAGGAGGCAATTTGGCTTCATGGGTTGCTAAAAGACTTGGGAGTTGGTTAGAAACAACTTGTGGTATATTCTGACAGTCAGAGTGCTATTCATTTAGCAAAGAATCAAGTTTTCCATGCACGGACGAAGCACATTGATGTTCGCTATCATTTTGTGCGGGAAATTCTCGAAGAAGAGGAGATAGTTCTCCAGAAGATTTTGACTACGGAGAATTCTGCAGATATGACGACCAAGGTGGTGACAAGGCCCAAGTTTAAACATTATTTAGATTTGGTCAATATCCTGCATATTTGAGTTGGAAGCACTGTTCTTTGTACGGTTGAGAAGATAGAGGTCTGATGGGACTACAAAAACACCAAGGTGAAGATTGTTGAATAGTGATGTGGTGTTTTGTATCCCACATCTATTAGAAAGTGGGAGTGAGGGGTTGGAAAAGGCTATAAATAAGACCCCTCACATCCCTTTGGAATCATCCCAAAATTTGAGTACATTGTATCCTAACAATTGTACTAACTCTTCTCCTATTAAAAGAGCAGTGCTCTGTTTTTGCCGAACTCCGTTATCAATTTTTGAGTGTGTTCTTCTTTTATTATTCCGCCTTTATTTTCCGCATTTGTTTATTTGTTTAGTATTCAACATTGGCCGGCTAAGCCGCCTTATCTCTTTGTTGGTTGGCAAAGCCGCCTTGTTCTATTTGTTGGCCGGCTAAGCCGCCTTTGTCAGGTATAGGTTGTGAATTAAAACACTGTGCAAGTGAGTCCTGTCTAGGAGACTGGGTTTTAAGTGAACCACTGTTCCTCCAGTCTTTCCTGGGAATTTATCTTGGAATGATAATTCTGTCTAAGGAGATAGGCTAGGCTATCTTTCCTGGGAATTATCGAATCAGTTCAATTCACTAGTTTGTTGTAGTGGGGAATTTACCCGAATTTCCCCAACAACAGCCATGGAGATGAAACATTATAAGACTAGGGCACCGAACAATCGGTTACTTGTTGATCAAGCAAAGACCACCAATATGGAACGTCTAGTGATCACAGCAGCACCAAATCATAGTTATTTATCTCCAGATATTGTTGAGGAGATTCTGGATTTGTTACCCTTCAAATCGATTGTGCGATTCAGGTCAGTTTCCAAGTCGTTGTTCTCTTTGCTGGCGATACCAAAACTCTTATATTACCCCTGAGAAAGCATAACAAAATTCTCCCCGTCAAACTATGGTATCAAATCATCCGATGAACTACGCTTTTTTACTACAGTTGTATTATCACAATACAGCGGTGATGTTAAAAATCGAAAGTATATGGCGCCTGATCAGTTATCAGGTCAGGAAAGATTTTATAATTTTGTTAGATCATGCAATGGATTAGTTTGTTTGAGGTTTACTAGCACCCACTACTCCAAGTGGGAGACATTTTTCTGGAATCCTTACACCGGTATCTGTAGAAAATTGCCACATAGGAACTATTTTGCTTATGGTTGCTGGTATGATTCAGCCTCTGATGATTACAAGGTCTTTGCAGTTACACATCCTCTTCCTGATTCCCGTCCTAGAGATGGTGAAGTTGAGATTTTCTTCTTGAAAGCAGGGTCCTGGAAAATACTGAAAATTTCTGACAGGAAGTACTTGCAACGTATTCTGTGGAAGGGGGGCATGGGTCTCTTCTTGAACGGAGCACTTCACTGGCGACGTCGGGAATCATCTCGGGGAGGAAAGGGTGAAATCATTGCTTTTGATTTGGGCAAGGAGAAGTGTTATTATGTCCCTAGCCCTCCAAATCAGATTTCTGCTGGTATTGAACCATACTATAGCCTAGGAGTTGTTGGGAATATCTCTGTTTTTACATAGGGATAGGGACAGAAACATTATTTGGGTAATGAAGGAATACTGCAACGAGGCTTCGTGGGTTCCCTTTATTTCATATACTTCTTCAAGGATACACAATCGCCTAACATATGTGTGCGACTTCATACCACGGTCTTTCAAGGAAGGTAGATACATGATGCTTTAATTTGCTGAAAATCTTCATGTGCTAAACTGGAGTAATAATCTTGACAAAAGTGATGAAGCTGAGAAGTACTGCAAGAAGATCGAATTCTATAGTGTCCTCAGCAGTGAAGCCTTACCCTACACAGAAACTCAAAGCTCTCCCTATGCTTCTTAAGGCTGCTTAATTAAGTGACCTACAGACAAGGAGGACGTTTACGCTTTCAGTTTTGCTTCTAATTTACAATTAATGTGCCTTTTTTCCTTTTCTGTCTCTATTGAGTGACCACAAATTTTGTTTCTCTAGTTAAAATCATCTAATAAGTACTGTTAGAGACTTAGTATCAAAAAAATATTTTTTGAGACCGGATTACGGCCATAAGGCATGTGCGATTTGTTCGATTTTCATTTAACAAATCTATGGTCTATTCGCATTTATCTTTGTCTTAATTTGGTCCAAATTTCTTGTTAATTATGTTTGAATGGTTGTACATTCCGACCCTACTCGGTCAGATTTGATTATCAACGGCATTTTTTTAGTGAGATATAAACTGTAAAGAATCGCCCACTTGTCATAGAAGAGACGACATGTGTGCAAGAAAGAGGAAACTAAATATCCAGATACATAATCAAAAACACATGTGAAAATTAAAAACAAGCAAGCAGAGAAACAGTATTAGAATCCCAAACTTTCTACGTTGTCCCCTCTGAAGAGACTTGATCCATAATCTAATGTGACATTGAACAGGATTAAATCAAAACCACGATTGCAGGTAGCGGCGAGTCTTTACGATCTTCGTAGTTGTAACTGTTTTCCTTTATGATAATGTTTGGGTAATGAAGGAATACTGCAATGAGGCATCCTGGGTTCGCTTTATGACATATACGTGAAGAATTGGTAAGCACGCATCCTTGGTTTCCATTATCTCACTTACGTTTACTGCAGTGGATATTGATTATATGTGTGACATGTTGGGGAAACTAGGGTAAATTCCTCACTACAACAAAATAGTGAATTGAACTGATTCGATAATTCCCAGGAAAGATGGCCTAGCCTATCTCCATAGACAGAATTATCATTTCAAGATAAATCCCCAGGAAAGAATGGAGGAACAGTACCACTTGCACAGTATTTTAAAACCCAGCCTCCTAGACAGGACTCACTTGCACAGTATTTTAATTCACAACCTATACCCGACAAAGGCGGCTTAGCCTGGCGAACAAATAGAACAAGGCGGCTTTGCCAGCCAAGAAAGAAATAAGGCGGCTTAGCCGGCCAACAAAGAGATAAGGCGACTTAGCCGGCCAATGTTGAATACTAAACAAATAAACAAATGCGGAAATTAAAGGCTGAATAATAAAGAAAGAACACTCTCAAAAAATTGATTACGGAGTTCGGACAATTTTGTCTACGTCTCCGGAGCACCACTAGAAAAGGGCCTGCTCTTTTTACTAGGAGAAGAAGAGTATTTAGTACAATTGTTAGGATACAATTATAATCTAATTTTTGGGATGACTTACTAAGGCAAGGGGGAGTTCTATTTATAGCAAAACGAAACCCCCCCAAGCTCAAACTCCACGATGTGGGATTCAAAAATAGCAACACTATTCCAACATATCTCCACCTTGTTGCTATTCAAATCCCACCAAGTACTAATCTTCTTAACCAAACAAAGAGCAGCCTTCATAGTGCTTCCAACTTCTGTCAACTGGCACCAACTCAAAAGTGCAGGATATTGACCAAGTCTAAACAATGTTCAAACTTGGTCCTAGTCACCACCTTGGTCAACATATCTGCAGGATTCTCCGAAGTCAAAACTTTTTGGAGAGGTATCTCTTCTCTTCGAGAATCTCCCTCACAAAATGATAGCGAACATCGATATGCTTCGTCCGTGCTTGAAAGACTTGATTCTTCACTAAATGAATAGCACTCTGACTGTCACACCATTGTTGTTGTCTTCCTCTCGAATCCATGGCCGCGAGGAGAGGACCGGTTAGGTAATGTGAAAAAGAAAAAAAAAAAGTTTTGAAGTGTGAAATTGGGTAGGGTTTATGTTATATAAATAGTTGGTATGGTGAATAAAATAACAAAAGAGTTATTTGGTAATACAAATAATTATGCCATATTTATTTATAAGTATTTAAGATCAAATTACGGAATTTTAGTGTTTTTAATTGTAAAATTCCAAAAATGTTAAAAATAAGAAAAATATTTATTGAGTGCCATTTTGCTATTTTATTATTTCGTAACATATTTTCTTAAGAAAATTGTTTATTGTATCTTAGGATATTTAGATCAATGGAATATTATTATTTAGTCAATGAAAATTGTATTCTTTAGAAAAACGAATAAGTGGGTTGTCAATTATAAACTAATAAATTTTCCGCAAATACAAGTAAATTTGCATATACTTCGATTAGCATAAAAAAAGAAGAAGTAAATTTGCATATGTCCCTAGAGATTTTAGTAATACTAGAAGTTTAAAATCATCATTAAGCTTTACCCATGAGCTTAGGTTTTTGCAGTTTTGATGTACAAGCCTTCACTGTTAAACTAAAAATCATTCCTTAACTAACTTCTTTTCCCCAAAAAAATCATTCCTTCAACCAAAAAAAACCTTCAAAACTTTATGAAGCAGCGCCACCGCAATATACTACAATGGAGGATGTGCATTTGGTGGTACTGCAAGGGGTCATGCAGTTGTGTTCTGATACTCATTGTTGGGAGCTTTTCCGGCCACCGCCAACTTGGACTAAGAACCCCCAGTAAACCACCGAGGTACTCATTATTATTCAGCGAAACTATTGAAGCCAATGCTTTCGTTATGGAAATACAGCAACCTGGGATTCTTCTGAAGTGTTACTTTGTGGAAGCTGTAATCCAAATGTCTTAAAGTCTAATTCTAACCACAGATAGGAACTTGCAACCTTAGTCTTTCTTTTATTAGCTTTAGTGTAATCTTAGTCTGTCACCAGCAAGACAAAACTAGACATTTAATGCATCATTTTTTGAAGCCCTCTAAAGTAGCTTTCTCTTGTCAAGCATTGGACCATACCAAAGAGATCACAGATTCACAGGGGACACCTTCTCTTGATGTAGGAATCCCATCACAGATTAGGACCAGGAAGAGAAGTAGGAGCAAGGTTTTACTACAGGGATTACTTCCAGTATCCACTGCTGGTTGCTGGTGCTTCAGAGAAAGGTGAAGAAATAAACTCATACCACAGGAAGAAAGGAGCCTAAAAGTTAAAAAGAGTAGGTGGGGGAAGAACAAGTATGAAGCTGCAGTACTCTAGAAAATGATCAGGTTTGGAAACTATTATGTTTGTTGGCTGTAACAGTATTTTTTAGGCATTGAATTTATCTTGACCAAGAAGAGCCTTGCGATTAAGTAGCTTCAGTTACACAAAACTCAATTAATTCTAGAACAGATTTGAATAATTCTATGCAGAACTAACTTCCTGTTACGCAATTATAGGTAACATAAAAAAAATAAAAAAAATGTTGAATAAGGCAAGAGTAAATTCTAACTGTCATAATTAAGATCTCAATCCTTTGCCAAAACAAAACACCTAATTTTTTTTTCAATCTCATGGCCCCCCTATGATCGCACCCTTGGTGATCATGATTATGTTCTTGAAGGATACAATAGATAGCTGGGGAAAACTCATAGCTGGAGTCGCTAATGAGGAGGCCTATATCGAGTGAATTGTGTCCACCTCCTGAAAATCCCGTGAAATAAAAAAATTATAATTAATTTTGTTTTAAAAAAATATTCTATCAGGAATCGCATCACACCTTGTATTGGAATTTCTTTAAAAATTTCTTCTCTAAGTTGCCTACACCCCTCCCTCTAATATTTCTATGTATGAATTGTAATGTCTTTTCGATTTAGCCTCTTTGTTTTAACTACCCATTTTTTTTTAAAAAAAAAAGGCTCTCCGTTTTTTTTTTTTTGATGCGAACGATAGACTTTATTGTAAGGATGTGATTTAAAATACCTATCTCTTCTTTTACTGTTCACTTTAGTTTGAGTTTTTAGTACAAACTAGTTCACTACCCGTGGATTCTACGGGCTTGGTTAGTATTTTTTTAATAAAATATATTTTTTTTATAAATTTTAAATTTTTTTATATTATTGTATGGTTTAAATTTTTTTTAACAGTATACGCATTAAACTTGCTGCTCAACTAATCTGAAAGAAAAAAAAAAGAATTGAAACTAATGGCCATATAAAACATTAAGTGAGGTCCTCTTTTTCCAATTACATACCTGTATTAATTTATTTAATTTTCAGGTCAAATTTATATTTATATATCGTCAATTTAATATTTTCTGATTTAGAATTATTTAAATTTAATTAATATTCTAAAATCAAGCTCGCTAATGGCCGCAGACACGGACATGGTTAGTTTTTTAAAAGTATACACATAAAACTTATTTAGGAAAAAACTTGGTTAGTATAAATTTTAAATATTTTTCAATAACATTTTTAATAAGTATACTATTTTTTTTAAAACATATTTTTTTTTAAATTTGTATCCCGTTTCTTAAAAAAGAAATTATTCATTCTTTAAGCCAATATTTCCGAAATTTTTCTCCACAAACACAACAACTGAATAATTTTTTGTATTCACTTTTAGTGGGTAACAATTTTTTGCTACTAATTTTCTATATTAATTTATGTTATAAAATAATTTTTTATTTTTTTAATATAAATAGATTATATTTTTTAGAAACACTTTACTTTTTTAAAATTTTTTATTCTAATTGATTCTTTTTTTTCGGTTTTTTTGTCCACTAATATATTAATTATTTTTATGCATCATCCTTTGTAACAGCCCGGGTAAAATTTTTGATTTTTACCGGGACTGTAGAAGTCTTTTTACCGTGATTTACTGTTGAATTAATCTTGGGTAATTAATTCAAGGTAAATCGGGAGTCGTTTTTTGAAACCGAGGGTTTTCCCGCGCTCATGATTTTCCCGCGGATTTTTCGAACCTAAGTTGGTATTTTTCGGGTTTCGAAATTTCACGAAAAATCACACCGGAAAATAACTAAGGAGGTATCGGTTATTTTCTGGTCCGGATCGGATTCGCCCGTAATGCAGACGAACTGCATTATTTGTTAGTCACATGTGTAATAGTTTTATTTTCAGTTATAAAAAAAAATGCAGCAGCCGGGTGAGGAGCAAAAGAAAAAAAAAGAGATTAAGAGAGGAGCCGGTGAAGATGCAGAAGGGAGGAAGGGAAGAAAAAAAAAAGAAAAGAAAGAAGAGAGAAAAGAAGAGAGGAAAGAAAAGAGAGAGGAAGAAAGAAAAAAAAGAGAGAAGAAAAAAAAGAGAGAAAAAGAAAAGAGGGAGAGAGAATGAGAAGAAAGAAAAAAAAAACTGAATCAGAAAAGAAAAAGAGAACCGGGAAAGGAAAAAGAAAGAAAAAAAGAATTGGGGAGGGGAGAGCTGCCACCGGAGCCACACGCAGCAACCGGCACAGCCGTTGCCAATCCTCCTCTCTTCCCACTCGTCGCGCCACCGAGGTCGTCTTCCACCGCCGGACCCGCTCCTCCTGTCGTGGTGTTGCGCCGCCTTGCTGAACCTTGCCTTCGCCACCGTCGCCCTTCCGACAGCCTCATGCCGCCGCAGCCGCCTCGCGCAGCCTAGCGTACGCTGTCGCCGCCCACGTCCTGATCTGCGCCGCCGAGCTTGAGATGAGGAAGAAGAAGACCCGTCGGGTCGTGGCCGTGGGTCGGGTTGACCCGACGCCTCATCCGGGTCGCGAGTGGGCTGTGTGTGTTGATGGGTTGGGTTGAGTAATGAAAGTGGGCTTGGGCTTTGGGCTGTTATTTTTGGGCTATGGATGTGTGTGGGCCGGGTCCAGCCAGGGCTGGGTTGGGCTCTTCCCTGGGCCTGGGCTTGCACTATTCACGATCCAGCCCAATTTAATTAAAAAAACTAACTAAATATATATATGTATTTACTAATATTCTGGTAATTAATTTTGTGGAAAAATTATATATTTATTTTGAGGAAATTAGTGCCAATTTAAGTATGATATTTTTATTGAAAAATAAATGTATTTACTTGGATAAATAATTAAGATTATGTTTTGGAAACTATCATTAATTGGAAAAAAATATATATGTACCATGAAATAATTTCTGTAAATTTAGTATGTATATTATTTTTGTCTGGAAATTATGTTTTTGTTATATGTATGTAAATATGTATTCTGGAAATTAAAGGTAATTATAATTTTAGTGTTGGAAAATACTATTATATGTATTTAGAAAAAGATAAATGCTATTTATATTTTCTAAAAATTATATATAGGTTATTATTTTCTGGAAAATTATGGTAATTATTATTTTGGATAATTATATTTATTTTATGAAAATATATTTTTAAGAATTTTAATTAAAGTATGGTACCGAAATTATATTCGGAAATACGTACGGTAAAATATTTTCCGTAAAAGATAATAATATCGAGTAAGAACCGGGATGGGTAATTTCGTAGTATTGGCATCATTGCATACTGAATATGTGCATTTATGTGTATGTATGGTTTTGTTGTATAGGTTTGGATATCGGGCAGTTTCCCGAGGAGCCGGCGTCGGACCGGTCATAGTTTCCGAAGTTGAGTAATCGGCCAAGGTGAGGATGGATTTCCTTCAATATGTGCCTATATTACTCGGTATTGTGTTGTTGTTTATTGCATGATGCTTTTGCTGTGGTTGGTTCGGGATGTTTATCCGTTGGTCTTGATTGTTGTCGGGATGTTTATCCCAGTATTTGGTATTTTGGTATTTTTGGGATGTTTATCCCCGTGTCGATTCTCTGTGTCTTTTGGAATAAGTATAATGGTATAATTAATGAATAGTGACAAGGATGTCGATCCTTGGTACTTTGGTTAGGGATGTCGATCCCTGTGAGTTTGGTTTTTAATGACGGTGATATAATTGTCACGTGGTAAGTAGAGGTACGACTGGATGGTTAGAGACTGTTTCGTGGTGGCCATGATACTGGGTTCGTGTGATAAGCATGTCTATGCTTGGGATGTCTATCCCGGTTTGTTATTTTTGGGATGTCTATCCCTGGGTTCTTTTTGATCTGGCACCAGGAACAGGTTGATAACCTGGTACGACCCTAGCTTATCCGTGACGGGGCCCGGAAAAGATAAAATTGGATAATTGGATTTTGTTTGAGTCTTTTGGGTCGGTTTTCACTTATTTTTGGACCTTGAGTATTTTA
>JAKUCV010000267.1:6979-65135 GCA_028386065.3 Turnera subulata | reverse complement strand
TGAATTAATTACCCAAGATTAATTCAACAGTAAATCACGGTAAATAGACTTTTACAGTCCGGTAAAAATCCAAAATTTTTACCCGGGCTGTTACAGACTACCCACCTTAAAAAGAATTTCGTCCCCGAAATTCCGTCTTATCCGTGGGTCCTACCACGATAAGATTCTGGCACACTCTGCCAGGTATCCAACCTCAACAAGAGATACCGCTTATACCCTTAAGCGACATCTCATCCGCTTATAAATACCAAACCTCATGACTGGCATACTCACACACAGTCATGGACTCTCCACTGAGATCAAGGACAACTTCTGACTCCGAGAACAACAGCTACATCGGCGGCAAAGCTTTCCAAACAAGCTCCGATGAAGAGGAACCTCAGAAACGGTTCAAGACCAACATCGTCGGCCTTAAGGAGCATATGGTCGTCTCTCCAAGACGGCAGAAGAAACGCGCCAGCAAGGAAGAGCCATCTACTGATAGGAAAGGCAAAGGAACGGCGCAGAGCAGCACTCCACTTCAGACACTTTCACAGCTGAACGCTTCCCTGAAGAAGGTCAGCTCTGCGGTGATGCAGATCGAAGTGGCGTGTATGGCACTCTCGTCCAACGTAGAAAACTTAAGGAAGCTTGTAAAGGATCTTGGGAAACAAGTAACTCCATAGGGAGTACTTCTTGTCTGTTGTAAAACCTTATGATGAAATTAATAAAATAAATTTCCTTTTTAAATCAAAATTCTTGTTAAATTATGTAAACTCGTGCTAACAGAAGGTTAAAAACATTTCAAGCAAAACAAAATCAACAATATGAATATAAAATCAAATATAAATAAACTAAAATTAAACCTCATTTAACAAGACCAAAATATAAAGAAGTTAAAACAGAAATATTTCTTGATCGGTGCCCGTACCGGACGTAAACATCTTCGAACCACGAAACGTAACTCGCACAGCTAACGGTGACGTCTGTTAACCTCGTGAAGAAGATATCCGTTAACTCGGAAGGCGATGATCACGGACACGTTACCCACTTGTTCACAATTTCCGCGTAAGCCAAAAACGTCTGTCAAGACAACGTATCTCTCCACAATGTCCGGACAGCTGTGAACTTGTTGCACATGCACTCTATTCGAGGTGTGGTCCCATCCGTCTAACCTCAACGGTCACGGATGCAAGTGATAAAAGATGCAAGAAAATATAGTATATCCATGAAAAGAAAAAACAAGGTAGCCAGAGCGAAAGAAAATCATGAGTTAGGAAAAGCTTGAAAAACTCTGGCACGGTAGTCCAGAAAACACGTAAAGTAACAAAACATTTAATAAGGCAACGGTAAAATTCAAAAAGCAAGATCTTGAAAATCAAAAACGGTAATCACGCTCCCCATAAGAGTATAAAAGAAGGAGCGGTGATGTGGAAATCATCAAAGCATTTTAAAAGCAAACAAAACTCTCAGAAAACAACACCACAACGTTCAAATCAAAACCCCACACGTTCCAATCAAAATGCCTGCTCCCTCGTCGGTGTTCTTTGTCGAAGGTGCCAATCTTGGCAGAAGGAACCGACTGGCTTACAGCATGGTTAACGAACGTGCTGAAGAACTGCCGAACGAGCTCGGCAGAATGCCACGGCTAGTCTTTGTCGACGAGCTCTACTCGTCGCGGTTCTTCGTCACTCCAATGGAAGAGGTATTCTTCCTAGAGGATCGCGGCACTCTGAGGACCTCCTACTACGGCTCAGCAAACTCCGTGATGTTCTTCATCTCGGATAGGCTTCAAGAGTTCAACCTGGAGTCCACTTGCCAGACTGTGGAGCAAGGCGCCTACTACCAGCTCGCAATGACAGCCCAGAGCATACCCAGAATGACTCGGCTACCTCCAACCTGGCCAAAGGTACGACTACTGGTGTGGAACTGCAGAGGAGTGGCAAGGCGTGCACAGGAGTTCTCACGCACTTTGAGGGACTTGAAGAACCAGTACAAGCCCAACATGGTTCTTCTGACGGAGACGCAGTGGCAACCACGGGACGATCACGGTCTGATCCCACTCCGGTTCCCACAAGCCAACCGGTTCGAGATTCCTGGCCAGCGCGACAGAGGCGGCATGTGGCTTTCTTGGAGCGACAGAGTCACGGTCAACGTCAATAGTGACGCAAACAGCTTCCGTGTCAACGTCGTTGCGAACCGTTAATTGTATTTTTATTTTTATAAAATATCAAAAATCTATGTATTTTTTTTCCTTTTTATAAAATATCAAGTATCAATGTACTATTTCCCCTTTGCAATCAAAATATTAATATTTCCCTTTATATCAAAATATCGGTTCTATCAATAATATTTGTATTTTCGCATATTTGGCATCATTACCTCTTACGTATATGTTCCGCGACAGCTGGCGTCCCTCGACTGGATCCATAATGCACTAACTAAATGATGTAAAATAATAAACAACTGGAGCGAACTATGCAAACAAGACAACAACACACAAAAACTGCCCAACAAGACCTAACGCCCGCTCCGCTACCAATCCCCTAGTACGGTGCAGGGTTCGGGGACGAACCTAGCGGAAGCTGGTGGGCCTGTGACACCCGGGGTCTATGAGGGCGGGAAGTGTATGCCGGTGCCGGGATGAGCATGGACAAGGAGCGGCTTCTGGTAGGCTTCTAGACGGAGGGGCACGGGAATGAACCGATCCACACCGGAATAGGAGAGATCCTGAGACTGTGTAGGGATGGGGCTGCACAGTTAGAGCGATTTCGAGGTTGTACAGGTATGGGACTGTACAATTGAGAGTAGCTTAAACGGTTTGATGGGTACTAATTACATCAACAAGGTGCACCTACCTTTTCGGTGCTCATTCTAGAAAAATTCCAAAGTTAAACGTGCTTGACTTGGAGCAATTCTAGGATGGGTGACCTCCTGGGAAGTTCTCCCTGGAAACGTGCGAGTGAGGACAAAGCATGTTGGAAAGGTCCCGTGTTGGTCTGTAGTGACAGTCGACAAGCCGGGACGTTACACTTTTACTTGTTCAATTTTTGTTGACCCAAAAAACTGAAGTTTATATTGGTGCTTTACAGGCCGGTATTGGTTGGTTTCTTTGACCACCTTGAAATTTGAGATTTTGTAAACCAATCCTTCACGCAATTTGGACCGAAAATGTTGTATAAAGATTTTTTTTATTACAGCATGTATCATTGAACCCTGGAAACACAAAAAAATGAAAAAGAAAAAATAAACAGAGAAAAATATTATAAAAAATATTAATATAAACAAATCAGATTTATTTTTTAAAAAAACACAATGCAAAAAAAAGTAAATTAATTTTTAAGTGGCTTGTAATATTTTTTATTTTAATACTTACACTACTTAATATTTAATTTTTAATACCAAATAAAATCTCATATATTGTACAAAAATTAGAAAACTATCACAATGGAAGGAAAAAATATATTATAAACCTGAAAAAAACACAATGCCAAAAAAATAAAGTAGGAAAATAATGAACAAATCTGGAATATTTATAAAACAAACACAATGCCAAAAAATTAAAGCATGAAAGTAATAAATAATTATGGGAAATTGTAACACAAAAAAAATAAAATCAAAAAAAAGAGAAAATACTATATTATTCTGAAAAAAACAAATCCAATGATAGGTAATATTACCATGATTTTGTTTTTGAAAATATTCAACAAAATTTAAAAAAACAATGCCAAAGAATAGAAATATAAAATAATATTCTGGGAAAAAACTAACACAATGTATAACAAACAGGAAAATAATATTTAATTCAAGAAAATTGAAAAAAATTAAAATAATGCAATGTAAAAGAAAAAGCAAAAAAAATAAATTCAGGAAAATTAAAAAGACGAACATAATACCAAAAAATTGGAAAATAATATATAATACTGGAAATAAACAAATTTAATGGAAGGGGCATGTAATATTTTTTATTTTAATACTTACACTACTTAATATTTAATTTTTAATATCCAATAAAATCTAATATATTCAAGAAAAATTACAAAACTATCACAATGGAAGGAAAAAATATATTATAAACCTGAAAAAAACACAATGCCAAAAAGTAAAGTAGGAAAATAATGTTCAAATCTGGAATATTTAAAAAACAAACACAATGCCAAAAAAATTAAAACATGAAAGTAATAAATAATTATGGAAAATTTGTAACACGAAAACAACAAAATGAAAAAAAAAGAAAATATTATATTATTCTGAAAAAAACAAATGGAACGATAGGTAATATTAACACGATTTTGTTTTTAAAAATATTCAACAAAATATTTTTAAAAAATTCCAAAGAATAGAAATATAACATAATATTCTGGGAAAAAACTAACACAATGTATAACAAACAAGAAAATAATATTTAATTCAAAAAAATTAACAAAAATTAAACTAATGCAATGTAAAAGAAAAAGCAAAAAATAAAATTCAGAAAAATTAAAAAAACCAACATAATACCAAAAAATTGGAAAATAATATGTAATACTGGTAAAAAACAAATGTAATGGAAGGGGAAAAAATATATATTATAAATGAGAAAAAAAACAAAAAAAATACAAAAAAATATAAAAATGTAAATAATACTAGAAAATTTTAAAAAACTAATAAAATGTAAAGGAAATATAATAAAAATAAAAGAAAATAAAACAATCCAATGAAAATTATTATTGCCATCATTTTTTTTTATATTAAATTCGTGAAAATTAAATAATAATGAAAAAAATAAAAACAAATAAGCATACCTTTGAATCAATTAGAACCAAATCTAAACTGATAAGAAGATTTTGTAATTTGGTATTCAAAGACTCCCACATCCTTGAAACCCTAACTTGAATTATCCATGAATCCTTGTCAGGGGTCAATTCATCCAATGTATGAATATTCATTCTCCTGAAAAAAATAATATATTATACAAATTTAAATTAAGAAACCATAAGAGACACACAAAATTTTAAAACAAAATAGACAAAATAGAATTGTAAAGAAACTGTAAAATACAGGAACTGTATCCGGATTTCATTGTACTGACATTCGGATTTCTCAGTGTGTTTTCATTTCTTTGTTTCTGAAAAGAAACTGTATGAGCAGAAACTTAAAAAACAAAAAAGAATTGTAAAGAAACTATAAAACACAGAAACTGTATCCGTACATCAATGTACTAACATCCGAATTTCTCTGTGTGATTATACTTTTTTGTTTCTTTAAAGAAACTGTATTAGATACAGGAACTTAAAAACCAAAATAGTATTGTATAGAGAACAAAAAAAAAGAATAAGATTAGTACGTACTGCAAGCTAAAAAAAGTAGGGAAACAGAGAAGAATAAATGGAGAGGAAACAGTATCAAAAACAAAACCTGTACCTGTATTTATAAATATTTAGAGATAAGAGTTTAACAATTATCAATTAAATTTGTCTGTTAAAAAATCGGAACAAAATAAATGGGCTAAAGTTTTTTTTAATCTGATCTCGTGGAGAGTTTAACTTTTTTTACTCTGATCCTGGAGGGTTTAACTTCTTTTTAATCTAATCTCAGTATCTTTTTTACTAATTCTGATAATTTATTTTTAAAAAAAAAACCGGAACAAAATCAATGAGTTGGTTTTTACCCATACTCTTACTTGAACCAAACAGAATTTCTTAGCACCAAATAGAGTTTCTTGCGTTGTTGTACAACCAAAATTAGAGCTGAAGTGAAGCTCTTTTTAAATTCTGTTTCGTTTTTGTCTTTTTTTTTCCACTGTTCTGATGAACACTACTCTACTCAGTACCGTATTGAAGAACAGAGGGAAAAAAAGGAAGTGAACCGACACGCAAGGGAAGGGAGTAGTAAGTTTCTGATAATTTTTTTTAAAAAAAAACGGAACAAAATCAATGAGTTGGTTTTTACCCATACTCTGATTGGGATAATTATGAAAATTTTTCTTTAAAAAATCGAAACAAAATGAATGAGTAACTCATCTTGCTAAAAGTGTAGTATAATTAGGACTGTATGATTAAAAAAAAAATCTGATTGTGGAGAGTACTAATCTTGCTAAAAAAAACCGTACAAAATGAATGAGTAACTCATCTTGCTAAAAGTGTAGTATAATTAGGACTGTATCATTAAAAAATTCTGATTGTGGAGAGTACTAATCTTACTAAAAAATCTGATCGTGTATAATTAGGTATCTTGCTAAAAAAATCTGATCGTGTATAATTAGGTTTTTCCTTAACTCTAATTGGGATAATTATAATGAAAATAAGGGCCAATCAAACAACACCTAAAACCCTCCACATGGCAAAAAAACAAAGACCTCAAAGCCTACACATGGCAAAAAAGCAATACTCTAAAAATCCTATGTGTCAAAACCTGGTGAGGGATTCAGCTATTAATATATATAATAGATGCTGAGGAATCATCTTTTGGAACTGTTGTTACTCATTCATTTTGTCATTCCAAAACTTTTATCTCCAATATGCTTGGACTTAGTGTAGTCACTAGTTGATTATTTTCAACTAAGAATGCTTTAAAAATAAGTTCTTCTCGAGGTAAAGAGATTTACATGAGAATGTCTGGATTAGACTCCGTGGACTGTTTTACCAAAATATATACCATCTCCAAATCTCCGGAGCTTGTCTAATTCATGCATCTATTCTTATTTACTACTAATTTTTTTGTTATTAGTTTACACCCACACAAAATCAGCAGTAGTAAGAATTTTCATGGACTAAGACAAGCATTCTTGGGGCCATTAGTCTAACAAAAGAACTCGATATATAAGTTTTACGTACAGAACTGGCATATGATGAATCACAAGTTCATAGAAAATAGCTGTCCAAGCACCAAAAATTTCATGCATCCCCCACGAATCATTGGATTGTATAGTCACTGTGAGTTAGCATTTGAAAAGCTTGGAACAATTAATTAAAAGCAGGACACAAACTGCAAATTAAGCCTCCTGCAGTCCCCTACTAGCTAACTTCAGAAAGCAGAAAACTAGAGGCAGAAGGTGATCACGAAGTTCAAACATCATCAGCAAAATAAGCACATTTCCTCTAAGCTGCAAAGATTAGGGAGGGTTTGGTTTTGGTTAAGCCAAGACGGCGGTGGCCAGAAAAAATTGGAACTAGAACCAGAACACAAGTGGACAGCCTCCTTTGGTCCCCTACCCAGTTCACAAACCAGAAAATTCGAGGCAGGGTGATCACAACATCCAAAACCATCGGCAAAGTAAGCACAGTTCCTCTTGTACCCGGGTAAGAGTTTGGCTGGAACCAAAGCTGACCAATCATTGGCAATAAACAACACATGATCTTTCAGTCCTTCCTCCTCTTCCACCCATTTTAGCCTCTTTTCATCCAGCTTCCAAACCCTAAACTCATATGACAACTTATCTCCATCAATATCCAAATCGTCCGGACTAAGCATATCCACCAGAAACAGATCCTCCTCAGACCAACCCAACACAAACCTGTGGAGCCTATCCTCTCGTAAGGATTCCGCATTAGAAGCAACTTGCTTGATCTCTAGTGAGATAGGATCAACTGTGACTGTCAAACCATAGTCACCTACAACATAAAATTTCCCATTATGGCAACCCACAGTTTCATACCAACCATGGAAACCCTCCACGGTAACATCAACTAATGTCCAGTCATCATCCCCCACCCTCCACATACACAATTCGTTTTTGAATCTCGCAACCATTAACAATATAAACCCATCTTCAGTCTTACAAAAACTACCAGAACGAACCCGACTGGTGTCACAAATAAACTCCCGCTCATGATAATAAGCACTGCATATCTCACGAACCTGATAGTCCCGCAAGTCCAAAACTTTAGGCAAATCCAGAGTGTGGATTCCCTCCACGATCAAATTCGAATCGGACAATTCGCTTAAGCGGACGGTATCCCTGCACCAGAACTTGAGCTTCACGACCCAGGGCCTGGTGGCGATGGCGGTGGTGTTGTCCTCCTGGTGTTGGTGGAGAGGCTCGATGGAGTAAACAGTGAACATGACAAGCACCAAGGTGTCGTCGCCGTAGTGGCGCTCTGCAGGGAAAGAGGGGAGTTTGAGGAATCTGTAGGGTTCCAGGGGATGAGCAGGTAGAGGAGGTCGAGGCGTCGAGGTCCGCCACGAGCGACAGACGCTGCGAAACCGGCGAAGGTCGCACTGGTTTTCGAGGCAGCCGGCGATCTTGCTCAAGAGATCGGTCACAAGATCACACCATTGTCGTGTTCCGCTAGAATCCATGGCCGCGAGGAGAGGACTGGTTTGTGAAAATTTGGTAGGGTTTATGTTATATAAATAATTGGGAGGAGAGGACTCGTTTGTGAAAATTTTGCAGGGTTTATGTTATATAAATAACTAGTACACTATCCCCCCGTGTCTCAGTTAATAACTTATCTTATGTATTAATATGTATTAAAAGAGATAAATCAAAGGATATTGAATTAAATAATAATTTCATCAAATTAAGAAAAGTTGAATGATTTTTTCTGAATAAATAAAAAAATTAAATACTTAAAAAAACAAAGGATAAAAAGAAAGTGATTGTGAAAATGCAACAATAGTAAATATACACTTAGGGTAATTTTAGAGATAGATTTGAAAGAAAGCTGTATTTGAAAGGGGGAGACTAATAAATCTTATTATTATCTTTGTTTACTTTCTTAAAACAAAGGTAATTTGAAGGGTTAAGCACCTTTTTGGGCCCCCGAGTTTCGCGTTTGTCCCGTTTGTGTACCTATGAGTTTCCCTGTCCCTTTTAGGTACCCCGGATTTCAGTTTTTGACCCTTTTCTATACCTCGGGCAGCCCGGCCGATGACGTGGCAAGCTGCCCGGGCAGACCCGACACGTGTCAGACAATTATTGGTCCACATCGACAGAAAGTGGGGCCCACCTTATCCTACCGAATTTTATTTTTTGAAAAATCTAAAATTCTTTTTTCGATTTTTTAATTGAAATACCAGCTGGTTGGCCCGATTTTACTCCCGGTTAGCCCAATTCAATCCGAGTTAGAAAAAAAAACCACCCACATCAATTTTAAATTAGGACCGAAATATTATCCCAAAAATTATTAACAAAATTATTACTATTATTAGGATTGTATATATATTTAACCCACATTATTAAACCATATTATCCCTTAATTAATCTAATAATTAGTAAGCCCATGTTAATTATCCACCACTCTCCTTTGCCTCCGGCCAGCATGGCTCTTCACTGTCGGCCAATCATCACGGCCTCTCCTTTGCCTCCGGCCATAAATAACCACTGCCCGGCCACAAACACCCGGTGACCACAGCCCGACCACCAACACGCCAAGCAACCAACACAACTGACCCACCACCACAACCCAGAGTTTTGAACCCCATGAGCTGTAGTTGAACCCCAGAGTTTTGTTATACATTAGCCTCAATAGCCATAAACCACATCCGGCCAGCGACCAGCACACACAACCCCACCGCCACCTCGACCACCGTAAACAAGCAGATCCGTCACTGTCACTGCCATCAACAACAACCCAACTCGAAACCACCACCACCACCCATACACACACACAGATAGAACAACCCGATTAGACACCACACCAAACCCAACAAAGCGGAAGAAACGAGGAAGGGAGGAGGGTCGAGGGGGCTTACCAAGCAACGGCGGTGCAAAGGCAGCGACGACGACTCCCCCGCGCGTCCACGCACAGGTCGAGTCGGGGGGCTCCAGTACGCGAATCGCCCGAGCCTTCTTCCTCCTTCACTCGATGCGGTTGGCGACGGCGACTGTTTGATGATTGAAAGGCAGGGGGCGCAGTAGAGGAGGAGGGCGAGGGAGAGGGAGAGGGTGGGGGAGGGGGCAAGGAGGACAGATAGGGGAAATGAGATTGAGAAAATTGGGAATTATAAGGAGATTGAGGAAATTGGGAAGCGGCACCGTGAGTGGGGAGGAAGAAGAAGAGAAAAAAAAAAGAGGAAAAAAAATCAAAAGAGAGAAGAAAAAGAAAACGGGTAGGAAATTAGAATAAGTAGTTAAATTGATTGGGATGGGTTTTTTTCTTAACTCAAACCGTATTTGGTAAACCGGGAATAAAATCGGGCCAACCAACCGGTATTTCAATTTAAAAATCAAATAAAAATTTTTGGAAATTAAAACTCTGAAAAAATGTGGGTCCCACTCTTTAAAACTATGTGGTCCAATAGAAACCCAACATGTGTCAAATGGACCCGGGCAGATGGCCACGTCATCATCCGGGCTGCCCGAGGTACAGAAAAGGGACAAAATCCAAAACTCGGGGTATACAAAAGGGACAGAAAAACTCCCAGGTATACAAACGGGACAAACGTAAAACTCGGGGGCCTAAAAAGGTGCTTAACCCGTAATTTGAATTAAAAAGAGAACCTTATATCACTATTTTAAAAAATAAAGATAATTTTAAAGAAATAATTTAAAATAAACAAATAGAGCCACATCCTTTACACACATTCTTTTAATTTGACATGTGTCATTACTTCTATCACTTTCGAAAGACGTCTCGGCTATATACATATAATAGATTGGAATGGTGAATAAAATAACCAAAAATATTTGGCAATACAAAAATTACCCCATATTTATTTATAAGTGTTTAGGATCAAATTATGGAATTTTAGTGTTTTGAATCGTAAAATTCAAAAAAGGTCAAAGTAAGAAAAATATTTATTGAGTGCCATTGGGCTGTTTTATTATTCGTAATATATTTCCTCAAGAAAGTTATTTGTTGTATCTTAGAATATCTGAGATCAACGGAATATATTTAGTCAATGAAATTTGTATTCTTTAGAGAAACTAGTAAGTGGGTTGTCAAGCAAATTTGCATATATCCCTAGAGATTTCAGTAATATTAGAGTTTAAAATCATCATTGAGCTTTACCCATGAGCTCAAGTTTATGCAATTTTCATGTGCAAGCCTTTACTTTTAAACTAAAAACTCATTCCTTAAATAAAAGTTTCTCAAAAAAATCATTCCTTCAACCAAAAGAAACCTTCAAAACTTTATGAAACTGTGCCACCACAATCTACTACAATGGAGAATGTGCATTTCGTGGTATTGCAAGGGGCCATGCAGTTGTGTTCTGATTCTCATCGTTGGGAACTAGACTTGGCAAAATGGGTATTGACACTACAATCCGACACGAACCCGACACGAAATTAGCAGGTATAGGTTAGAGATTTTCAACCCGTTCAGTTAAATGGGTTGACTCGACACGACACGAAAATTAGCAGGTCAAGTCGCGGGTTGACCCGTCAACCGATGGGTACCTGTTTACTACTCGATTATATTTAGGGTCTAGATATTTTACTAATTTAATATAAGATTTATTTAATATTTAAGGCCAAAGTTACAAAAATTTTCAAAAAATATTTCTATAAATGCTTTAAAATATTATTATATTATGATTCTAAAATTTATAATTTTATTTAATATATAAGAAAATCTAATTATATGCCTATTTGCTTAAAAAATACAACGACTTGTGCAAAATAGAAAAAAATTCAAACTATTTTTTGGCTTGTTAGGCTTAATAAGTAACCTGCGGGTCAACCCGAACCCGACACGATAATAAACGAGTTGGACACGACACGACACGATTATTAAATGGGATGGGTCGGGTCGGATTGAAGATTTGGAACCCGTTTACCTGTTCAACCCGACACAATAACACGAATTGCCAGGTCTATTGGGAACTTTTCCGGCCACCGCCAACTTGGACTAAGAAACCCAGTGAAGCACCGTCGTACGTACTCATTGTTATTCAGCGATACTAATAACGCCAATGCATTCGTGATAGATAGGAACTTGCAATCTTAGTTTTCCTGTTTATTAGCTTTAATGTAATCTAGTATGTCACCAGCAAGAAAAAAATTAGACATTTTGTGCATCAGTTTTGAAGCCAGTAGCTTGCTTTTTTTTTATATATTAATTGAGGAGGGTGAGACTCGAACCCGAGACCTCACCCCTCTTGTGGTTTTGACACAAGAGTGCCAATGAGCTACAAGCCAGTGGCTTTCTTTTGTCAAGCAGTCATCGCACATTCAAAGGGGACACCTTCTCTTGATGTAGGAATCCATCACAGATTAGGAATTGGGTTGCCAAGGAGAGACATGGAAGCAAGGTCATACTACAGGGATTGCTTCCAGTCTCCACTGCTGGAAGCTGGTGTTTCAAAGAAAGGTTAAGAAATAAACTCATATCACAGGAAAAAAGGAGCCTAAAAGTAAACAAGAATAGGTGGGGCATAACAAATATGAAGCTGCAGCACTCTAAAAAATGATCGGGTCTAGAAACTATTGTGTTTGTTGGCTTCAAACAGTATCTTTTTAGATAAGAAAGGGCAAACATTACCATGAGAACTTAGAGTGGAGACAGAAGGGGCAAACATTATCACTTTCAGGAATAATATGCCTATGGCATAAACCGTACACGAGTAGGGATGTCATTCATGAAGAAGGGGCAAACATTATCACTTTCAGGAATAATATGCCTATGGCATAAACCATACACGAGTAGGGATGTCATTCATGAAGGTAACCCACAGGAAGTGATCGATCTTAGGAGGAAGAATGGAATGCCGGATGAAAGGGAAACAATTAAGTAGGGGAAATGAAGATTTGAGGAGTACATCATAACTTGCATTATATATTACTAAAGTTGCAATTATTTATCATATAAATTTACAGAAACTACATTATTGTACCTTTAGAATAACATTTTTTTATAATTAGAAGTTGCCTTTGGGAGGCGAGTGTTTGGGACATATCCTTTCTCAAAGAAGATACAAAAATATGGCTAAAGAGAATTCAAGCCAAATACAATAGTGTGGGTTTTTGGGTTTTTTGGCCCCCAAGTTTAGTGGTTTGGCCAATTTGGTATCCGGACATTTTTTTTTGGCCGGGCATATGCCCCGAGATTGCATGGACTGGCCAAACGTAGACCCCTGGTCAGGCACCTGCTGACGTGGAGACTGCCCGGGTATTTGCGCGTGTTATTGTAGCAAAACGACGTCGTTTTAAGTGAGAAAATGTCACCGTTTCATGCCACGTCGGACACAGGTGGCTTAGTGGGGCCCACTTCACTCAAAGCCCCACATTCTTCCCATATCGAACCGAAACCGCTCTGGACCAGGGTCTCTGTTTAGCCTGCCCATGCAATATCAGGGTCTATGCCCGGCTAAAAAAAAATGCCAGGGTACCAAATTGACCAAACCACTAAACATGGGGGCCTAAAAAAATCCAAAAACCCTTAAGAATTAATGTATTGGTTTTGGAAAAATAAGGGAAGTAAAATAATAAACCAACTCAATACATCTGGTTCAATAATCGATCTTTCCAATTTATAATTTAAACTGGCCTCACAAGCGTCAGCCCAAATAAATGGTTTCTTCTTTTGAGTCAATCCGCACAATGGTGCAGCAATGGAGGAGAAGCCTTCAGCAAACCAACGATAATATCTTGCCAGCCCAAGGAAAATCCGTACTTCCGTCACATTGGTCGGCCTCGGCCATTTCACAATTGCCTCCACTTTCTGCGGGTCTACCTCAATACCCTCAGCAGAAATGACATGACCCAAGAATGAAACTTTTTCCAACCAGAACTCACATTTTGAAAATTTAGCATATAGCTTTTCTTTCCGTAGGATCTGTAACACAATTCTCAAATGCTCCTCATGCTCCTCCTTAGACTTTGAATAAACCAACACGTCGTCAATGAACACAATCGCAAATTTGTCAAGGTGCTGTTTGAACACTCGATTTATTAAGTCCATGAAAGCTGCAGGTGCATTGGTAAGTCTGAAAAAGGCATTATTAAGAATTCATAGTGCCCATATCTGCCTGCTGATAGGAAGTGGACTCATCTTTATCCATGAGCATCACGTCTCCAATATGAGTCAAAAGAAATCCATATCTCTTAGGCTCATATCGAGTCCTACCAGATCTACATGGTCCATGTGTTACAGGCACAGGACTTTCACCCACAACATCTTGTGGTTCCTGTCCTTATTCCATCTCAACCTCTATAGCTTCTTGTAATGCTTTACTTCTTCGAGTTCTATTTTTCTCCCACTGATCTCTCTAGAAATAAATTCTCTTTCTAGAAAAATAGCAGTAAGAGCAACAAACACTTTTTGCTCTGTGGGATTATAGAAATAATATCCTTTAGTTTCTTTAGGATATCCAACAAAAAGGCACTTGTCAGATTTAGGGCCGAGTTTGTCTGATGTTTGTCGTCTTACGTAAGCCTCACAACCCCAAATCTTCATAAAGGACAAACTGGGACGTTTCCCAAACCATATCTCATATGGTGTCTTTTCAACCAATTTAGATGGAACACGGTTAAGTGTAAAGGTAGTAGTTAATAAAGGATGTCCCCAAAATGAAGAAGGAAGGTCAGCTTGACTCATCATAGAACGAATTATGTCTAACAGAGTTCTATTTCTCCTTTTAGATACATCATTCCATTGAGGTGTACCTGGTGGAGTAAGCTATGATACTATACCATATTTCTTTACATGATCAAGAAATTCTCGGTCTAAGTATTCACCTCCTCGATCAGATCGAAGCATTTTAATTCTCTTACCAAGTTGATTCTCTACTTCATTCTTGAATTCTTTGAATTTTTCAAAGTATTCTGACTTACGCTTCACAAGATACATATAGCCATATCTACTAGAATCATCAGTAAATGTAATGAAGTATTGAAATCCACCTCTAGCCTAAGTTGACATAGGCCCACATACATCAAAATGTGTAAGGCCTAACAAGTCTGAAGCTCTTTCACCTTTACAAGCAAAAGGAGCCTTCATCATTTTCCCCAATAAACATGACTCACATGTCTCACATGATTCAAAATCAAATGAGTCTAAAAGCCCAACCTTATGGAGCGTAGAAATACGAGTCCTTGTTTATATGGCCCAAACGACAATGCCAGAGATAGGTCGTATTAGAATCATTAAATTTAACCTTATTTGAGTTAATGTTAAAGATTGGGGTTTCTCGGTTTAGAACGTTTAAACCATTACTTAAATATGTACCACCATAATAAATATCATTCAAATAAATAGAACAACAGTTGTTCTTTATTACGAATGAAAAACCCTTCTTGTCCAGACAAGAAACAGAAATCAAATTCCTGCTTATAGTAGGTACATAATAACAATCATCAAGTTCTAAAACCAAACCACTCAGTATAGATAGATAATCTACGGCTAATGCAGCAACTCTTGCTCCATTTCCAATGCGCAGGTCCACTTCACCCTTTGCTAATTTTCTGCTCTTTCTCAGATCCTGCACATTTACACAAATGTGAGATCCACATCCGGTATCTAATACCCATGATGCAGAGATAGAAATATTAGCTTCTATAACAAGAATACCTGAAGTAGAAGTCTTACTTCCCTTCTGTTTCTTCACCTCCTCAAGGTAAATAGGGCAGTTATGCTTCCAATGGCCAGGTTTGTTGCAATGGAAACATTTTCCTTCCTTTGCAATACCACCTTTGGGTTTCAGCACATGTGAACAAAAAGATATGAACCAAACTTTTTGGTAGATTTCTTCTTCTTGTTAAACTTGGCTTTTCCCTTCCCTTTGCCATTTCCAACCTTCAAAATGTTGTTGGATTTATTTGCCTTCATCTGTTGCTCAACTGTTCCCAACATGTTAAGCAACTCAGACAAAGTTTTGTCAAGATGATTCATGTTGAAATTCATGACAAATTGGCTATAACTATCCGGCAACGATTGCAGGACAAGATCAATGGCCAACTTTCTTTGCAAAGGAAAACCCGGGCCTTCAAGGCTCTCAATGTATCCAATCATTTTGAGCACATTAGGTTTGATAGGTGATGACTCAGCCATCTTGCATTGGAACAATGCCTTTGAGGTCTCATACCTCTGATGCCTAGCTTGCTCTTCAAAGAGATTTTCAGGTGTTCGATCATATCAAAAGCACCCAAGTTCTCATGTTGCTTCTGAAGCTCAAAGTCCATGGTGATAAGCATAAGGCAAGCAACATCCAATACTTCATCAACATGCTTCTTGTAAGCATCTTTTTCCGTCCTTGGAGCATTAGGTGCCGGTTCATTAGGAACAGGCCCTTCAAGGACATACAATTTCTTTTCTTGTTTGAGGACTATCCTCAAATTGCGGTGCCACTTAAGGAAATTATTCCCATTCAGTTTTTCCTTCTCAAGGACTGATCGCAGTGACATAGTACTTGTGTTTTTGCCATGATAACTCAACAATAATCAATTCATACAAAATCAGAGTCATGTATACATAAAATTATTTAATAAGGAATTTTATTAAATGATATTCCCACTATATAAATCAAGATAATAATAAGTGGGCCAAGATCCATATTTCATTACAAGATAAGTTAGCTTTGGCTAATCAGTTACATCATAGTTATTTAGGTAGACAACTCTTTGTCAATTACATCTCATGTAACTCTTGGATAGTCGAGTGAACAACTCTTGTTCTTATCTATCTCATAGATTTATCTCAACTCTTTGCCTCTAAGTCCCCAATCCTATTGAGATGACTTAGTTAAGTTCAACCCACAACAAGCAATTTGGATATTACAATTATCCCATCGCATCTTGCTAGGATAAAGATTGGCACTTTGCTTTGGCAAACCTACCAAGTGTTGATCTAAGCGTAGATGAGTGCTTATCAATGGAAGGCAACACATGAGGAACTTAATATTTACATCAGCTAATTATATCCATACATAGAATGCATGTAATTAACAAATTATATATCGCATATACAATAACTATGCATCATATATAATCAATACCAAGCTATGTGACATGGTTATAAAAGGATAAACATGTTAACAAGCAATCAACATGTAAGTCAAATTACTTACAAAACCGCAGACAGATTCTAAGGATGTAACCGAAATTACTTAGAAAACTACGGACAGTAGGATTTTGTTACCAAAATCACTTACAAAACTACAAACAGTAGGATTTTGTAACCCAAATCACTTACGAAACTGCAGACAGTAGGATTTTGTAACCCAAATCACTTACGAAATTGTGGGCAGAATAATGTTGTAAGTGAGAACGCCTACAAATCGACAACTCCAACAATTCCAAACAACCAAAACAACAATTGGCCTTGAACATCGATGTTTGAGCCTAAACATCGATGTTTGAACCCCTCAGCGGATTATCGACCAAAGAGAACATCAATGTTTAACCATTAAACATCGATGTTTTGACCACTCGACCGAAGAGAACATCGATGTTTACCTATAAACATCGATGATGTGCCCCTTTATCGAACTCATTCGACTTTCTGCCAGAAGTACAATTTGATTGCTATCATATACCAATCAAGTACTTGCTGTCAAACACCTTTGATAGAACCAACATCAACATATCACATATATGAGAATCATAATGATCTAGTTTAAACATACAATTAATAGATGCTTAATAAACTATGGTCAGGTTATGTTGCTTATACAATTATGATCAAGCCACATCACATATAGCATATCATACATATAAGCAACTAATTCGGTTTAGTGTTTCACAAGAGGCTCCGCTACCACTGTGAGTAATCGGGTACTACAACAAGTAGACAATATGCGCAGCGGAATGACCTGGAACTAATGGAGGATCCATGTGAAACGGGGTAAACCGAATAACAAAAATTTCATACCTAGTTTGGTTGAGATCTTTCACTCAACTGATGATCCAAATCAGCAAGAACCGGACAGAAATCTGACTCCTCTATGGTATCCACACAAACCATTGATGACCGCTAGTAACCGTCTCACGATCACTAACTCGAGCACTCCCGAACCGCAGTGCTAGCTGCAGAATTTTCGAGAGCTAGAGACTAGAGAGTTTGATGTGTTTTTCTCAAGTATGAAGTGAATGTTTTAAGTCTAAAAAACTGATCAAACCTTCACCCTTTTATACACACTTGTAATGCATAGCTTAATGAGACAATGACCAACATTATCATGCATTAACCATCATGATTATACCTTATCTCTAATCATGTCTCCACTATGCCTTAATGCTCCATTATGCATTAATTATATATATCATCATATATATGGGATTACACATCATATGGCATTAATTCTGGTTCAATAATTCTGGTAATTAGTGAACCAAATCAACCCAAAATTACCCGGTCTAACCATGGTCTAACTACTAGCTCATTAGTCCGGTCGACCATGGTCTAACCACTAGCTCAAATCAACAGTTCTAAGTGTGTGACCCTGTAGGCACTTGTGACGTTTGGAAATTAATTGTAAACTCTCATTTACAATTTTAAACATTGAATGACAAGATCAGTACTCATTCATTATGCCTCCGAAAAATGTCATTAACCTTTCGTCCCATTATATCAAGATCAAACACGAGACATGGAATATGTCATTCTCGTTTATGTTTAATCTAAGGTTTCTTGACCCCCGAGTTAACTGTGTGAAACGGATACAAATGATATCTCCATATCAATTAATCCGAGCATGGCCATGCATTTACAGTTCAAATCTATCAAGGGTCCCAACTGATAAGATACCTGTTATATGGGTTGGACGAATCCCATCTTGATCATACAAAACCCACTACACATTATATCATATACTCAATGATTACTCTTAGGTCTACTCAATTACGAATGACCAAGAGTAATATCAAAGTATATGACTCATGTGTTGGGAACCTTGATGATCTCAGGTCTAAGGATAGTACATATAAGAATCTCTAATGACAACATGAGTCCATGCAGTATTCTTATGTCGGGTCAGTCCAGTCCACAAGTTCTTTTTTGATGAATACGACGTTTATTGATAAGTATAGGTAACGTACAGAAAGACCAAGCCAACCGAAGGGTAACTATGGTCTAGAGACATGCTCTATTGACAAAACACAAACCTGCATCTAGTACTATGCTACAAGGATAGAAGACTACACATACCGTAGGTTACATAGAGGACCAGTCCACAGCTTGACACTTTCCGAATTTAACATCACAGCTGAAAGCTCATAAGGAAAAGATGGATGAAAAGATTTAAACCACAAATGTGATTTTGCAAAAATAACATCTACCAGTCTACCCCATTCCACTTCTTTCGCTTCGAAAATCAACTTGTTTCTCGCAATCCACACACTCCAAATGACGTTACAGAATAGAACCATCCAAGGAGCTCTTGCACGCACTGATCCTGCCATACCCCACCATTGCGCGTATAACTCGTTTAAGCAGCCCGGTGTACACCACAGTACTCCCCACCATTTGCAAAGCCTGCACCAAATCAGCCACACAAAATGACAATGAACAAACAGGTGATCACACGATTCTGTCTGCTCGCGACAAAAAGGACACAAAGCAGTATCCCAGGGGATAATATTGTTCCTAGCTAGTATGGATCTGACCGCAATTCCATTATTGATGGCCAACCATAAAAAGCATTCCACCTTATACGGAGCACAACCCATCCACACCCACGGCACAACAGGTCGCAAACTCCTATTTCTGCAAAGGTAATCATAGCCGGATTTAACCGAGTACTCTCCCTTGGCACCCTCTCGCCATCTCCACTCATCTTCCCTATCCTTGCACAGCTCCACGACATCCAGTCTTCTTCTAAGCAGTTCCATCTCTTCCATCTCCCATGAGTATAATGACCTTCGCCATGAGAACTCCGCAACTCCCCTGCCACTTCCGGATATTAACACCTCAGCAACCGTAGCAAATTTGTTAGAAGAGATAGTAAATAGATGAGGGTGCAGCTCTTTGATTGGACCTTCAGGGAGCCAATTATCCACCCAGAATTTACAGAAGTTCCCCTTTCCAACGTCCATGTAAATCCTTTTACGCAAACATGACTCCCCACCAAACGATTCCTCCCCTGCCTTAATTATGTTCCTTCATGCCGTGGAAACAATGGAGTCCCTAAAAGTAGGCCAAGAAGCCCCTGTCTCACCCAAGCACGTGTTTTTCACAATACTACACCAAGTAGGTCTACGGTTAGGGTGTTGTTGCATAGTCGCGAACCTCCACATCCACTTAAACAACAAACATTGGTTTTTAACTAGCAAGTCTTCAATCCCTAAACCCCCGCGCTCCTTGGGCTTGGCAATTTTATTCCAAGCCACAAGGCACATTCTCCTCTTATCTTGACCACCACCCCAAAGAAAGTTCCTCTGTAACCTAACAATCCTTTTAGCCACACCAATAGGAATCTTATACATTGACAAAAAATACACGGGAAGATTGCTCAACACCGATTTAATTAAAGTCACCCTACCTCCAATGGATAAAAATCTTCCTTTCCAGCTGGCTAGACGGGCCTTAATTCTCTGGATGACCGGCTCCCATGCTTTAGCACGATGCATGTTCGCCCCAATAGGCAAACCGAGGTAAGACATTGGCAGAAACTTTACTTTACTAAGCAAAGTGTCGGCCAATACTTCCGTCCTCTGTTTTCGCAGGTTGATCCCAAACACGCTGCTCTTATGGAAGTTTATGCTGAGCCCGGATAATAGTTCGTAACATCTCAATACTCTCTTCAAATTCAATAAGGAACAGTCGTCATCAGGGGAGAAAAAAAGTGTGTCGTCCGCGAATTGTAAAAGCATTGTCTCCATGTCATTGAATTTAATTCCCTTAACCAGCCCTTTACAACTAGCCTGCCTCACCATACAAGAAAGGCCTTCCGCCACAATATTGAAGAGAAATGGCGAGAGAGGATCTCCTTGTTTAATACCTCTGGAAGCAACAAATTCATCGGAAGGGCTGCCATTCAAAAGCACCGCAATTTTGGGTGAGCTAACGCACCCCCACATCCAACTAATCCAACGCTTACCAAACCCCATTGCTTCCATAAGCTCCATTAGGAATGTCCACGACACAGAATCATACGCCTTCCGGAAATCTAACTTCCATAGAACTGCTTTTTCTTTCCTTCTCTTTAACTGATGCACCGTCTCAGAAGCCGACATAACGCAGTCTAGAATTTGCTTGCCTTCAATAAACGCGTACTGATGTTCCCCGATCACAGAAGGCATCACTTTCTTCAGCCGCTTAGCAAGAACTTTAGATAGAATTTTGTAGATTCCATGTATGAGACAGATAGGCCTAAAGTCATCAAAACTCACAGCATCAACTTTCTTTGGGATAAGACACATGAAGCCGCAGTTGACGCCATTTGGTAACCTACCATTACAGTAGAAGTCATTGATGAGATCCATAAGGTCCCCGCAAATAAGATCCCAAGCCCGCTTGTAGAAGTTCAAATTGAAGCCATCCGGGCCCGGTGCTTTGTTCCCGTCACACTCCCAAATGGCCTCTTTTACCTCATCCATGGTGAACGGTTGTTCCAACAACTCCACTTCCATCCTTGATACTTTGTTGATAGGAATCTCCCCCCACTTAAATCGCACTTGGGCCTGCGAACTAAAAAGGTCAGCAAAATAATCCCTGGCAGCACTCTTCACCTCACTTGGCATATGCATCGTTGACCCCCTGAATTCAATTTGCCTAATATAGTTCCTTCTCCCCCTATTGCAGGCATTAATGTGAAAAAATCTGGTATTCTTGTCGCCCAGCTTTAGCCAATTCAACCTGGACTTCTGTCTCCATAAGCATTCCAAATGTCTTTGCCTCTTGCGCAAATCACCCTTCCAAACAAACATTTGCTTCCTCTCATCGTCACTCAAAATGCGCCTATCAGACGCCTTATCCAGCATTTCAATATTCCTCTGTAGATCTTTGATCTCCATATCCACATTCCCGAATACATTCTTATTCCACAATCTCAATGCCTGTTTAACAAAACCCAGCTTCCTGATTAAATTAAACTTTCCAAGAAATCGTAGCCCAGCATCCCTCCACATATCTTTCAACGCATTGTCGAAATCCTCATGCGATAACCAGCAGTTGAGAAACCTAAATGGTTTAATCCCCCAATCAAGCTTTTCCTGTGACAAAATGATTGGGCAATGATCTGAATCCCCCCTGTTCTCTGCCCACAGCTTGATGGAAGGAAACATAGAAAACCACATCGGGTCGCAAAATGCTCGATCAATCCTACTTGCAGCCCTGTAGTTGGTCCATGTAAAGAATCTTCCTTGTAACTCAACTTCACATAACTCAGCCGATTCGACAAACTCCGCCAAGGCCCGAGAGCCTCTAGAATTAATCCAGCCACTTTGTCGCTCTGATGCCACCAGCACTTCGTTGAAATCTCCAATGATCAACCATGGAACTGACGAATTCTGGACAATTACATAGAGGTCATTCCATAAATCATTCCTTGTATCTGTAGAACAAGGCCCGTAGACACCGCATACACCCACATGTATATCCCCCTGCACAGTACCTTCCACCGTAATCCAATTCCTTCCTGAATTCCTCCTAGAACAATTAAAATATGCAGTTTCCCACAGTAACGATAACCCACCCGAATTGCCTTCAGCCGCAACCTCCACAAAATCAAACGGTCCGCCATTCCATAACCGAGCATATTGACTATAAATCCATCCCTGACACTTTGTCTCGCAAAGGAAAATAAACTTTGCCTGAACCTTCCCCATTAACTCCATCAAGCATTTATCACTGATAAACATATTTATTGGAATAAAACCTTAATAAATATACATAACTATATAGTCATCCAATGATTGACTTTTGGACACTAACACATACCTGCAATACTTTCAACGAGGGCACCGTGGTTTGTTCTTGAATGGAGCACTTCATTGGGAATCCTGCGGTGATGGGTCTTTCGCTAATAAAAAAATATCTGCTTTTGATTTGAATAAAGAGAAGTTTTATGATGTCCCCAAGACGATGGCAGGTTACTGTTATGGATATCATAGCTTGGGAGTTATTGGGGAATATCTCTGTATGTGTTTTTTTGCAGCGCCCATCGAGGAGAGAAATATTGTTTGGGTGATGAAAGAATACCGCAACGAGGCATCATGGGTCCATTTTATTTCATATGGTTCTTTTGAGTATGATAATGCTGTTAATTATGTAGATTATGCTTGCGACTTCGTGCCACCATCTGTTAAAGAAGGTGGATACATGATGCTACAATATTCTGATCGATATGTGGATATACTAAAGTGGAATAACAATCTTGAAGAAAGTGATAGGAGTGAAGGATATTTCAAGAACATCAAATTCTACAGACACTACGGGGCTGCCACTTTGTACACAGAAGCTCTAACCTCTCCCTGCGCTTCTACCTGGATAGATACCTGGATAGATCAAGGATTTTGAACATCAATCGCAAGCATAGGCTGCCTTAGTAACTAGACATAGAGGTGGGTTCATGCTTTCAGTTTGTGTGTTTTGTTTTACTGTCGTTTATAAATCTGTTGTCTTCTTTTTTTAATGCGAATATAAATCTGTTGTCTTCTTTCGTTGATGCGAAACTTGTTTTAGCCGTGGCATTGTATATATATATATAAACATCCAATTCTCGACTTGCAAACTTCTCAACTTTGACGAGAAGTTATGGTAACTTCATTTTTTTCAATTAATTGTTTGCACACTGGAAAAGTTATGAAACCAAACATTAATTCAGTGGCCGTAGGTTCCAATTAATGCTACTTGACAAGAATTGATTCATTTTAAATTATAGAGTGAAAGGGGTTGCTTTGAGGAACAATGTGGAATTCGTCAGAATGATGGATACTGCACATCCATTCCGTACACAGAGACTCTCACGTCTCCTACGCTTAATCATTCTGAGACCATTCAAAGAACTTGGGCATTTTTAACTAAACGTACAAGTTGAGATGGGTAGGATGAGGATATCCTTGGTTTATTAATTAATCTGGCATTAATCTGAGTTCCCTCTTGGTCTATCACATGTGTGGGAGAACTAAACTGGAATAACAATCATGAAGAAAGTAACAGAGGTGAAGAATATTTCAAAAACATCAAATTTTGTAGACACTCGGAGCAGCCAATTCGTACACAGAAGCTAGACAGAAGGCATGTGTGTTCTTGCTTTCAGTTTTGCTTCTAATTTGGCATTAATTTCCATGGCTTTTCTTTGTTCTGTCGAAAATGTTAGGAAAAATGGCATTATTGGTTCCTGTTGAGTTGTTCATGTTTAGTTACTAGTAGTTCTAATAATCACGCATTGTCACAGTCAAATCTGTTTAGGTTTCATAGTTGTTACATTACAGATTTTTAGTTATTTTTCTCTTTTAAGTTGTAACTAGCTACACCTACATAAGTAGGTAGTTATCTTTTTTTTCCTATATAAGTTCATGGTCCAGTGATAAATAATACATACCAAAGTAGGAGTTTTCCTATCTTTTTTAAACTTTGTTTCTTTGTAAGTTCCAACAGTGGTAGCGGAGCCTTAGTAGTTCTTACAGGACCAAAGTTTTTTAAAACCCAAAACACCAGACCAGAAACACATTTCCTTTAAACATTTTTCCAATCAACATAGTCAATGGCATCCAGTAGCCAATCTTTATCTCCACCCATCATCCTCACTGGTGAAAACTATCATGTTTGGTCAGTGAAGATGCAAGCCTTTTTTGAAGCCTATGACCTTTGGGAAACCATTACAGAAAACAGACCAATACCACCATTACCGCCAAATCCCACATTAGCTCAGATAAAGACTCTCAGTGAGGACAAGGTGAAAAAATCGAAGGCGAAGTCTCTTATTCAGAATGCTGTATCAGACACTATTTTTTACAGGATCATGGCTTGTAGCACAGCAAAAGAGGCTTGGGAGAGACTTAAAGAAGAATACCGAGGCAGCGACAGGACACGTCAAATGCAAGTTCTCAACCTGAAAAGAGAATTCGAGTCACTGAATATGCGAGATGATGAAACTATAGGCAAGTATGCTGACCGAATCTCTTTGATTGTTAATAATATAAGACTGCTTAGTGAAGATTTTCCAGATAAAAGAGTAGTGGAGAAAGTTCTGGTGACCCTTCTGGAGAGATTTGAATCCAAAATTTCTTCTCTTAAAGAGTCCAAAGATTTGAACAACATTTCTCTAGGTGAGCAGATGAGTGCTCTCCAAGCACAAGAGCAAAGAAGGACAATGAGGCAAGAGAGGTTCACTGAAGGAGCCTTGTATGTACAAAAACAATTCTCTGGTAAGGGAAAGTAACTAAACAATAACAATGGATTGGTTCAAAGAAGACTTTTCCTCCTTGTAATCATTGCAAAAAAAACAACGCATTTAGAAAAATATTACTGGCGGAGAGCTGATGCTATATGTGGTAATTGTAAACAAAAGAGACACATTGCCAAAGTCTGCAAATCAAGAAATTTTCAAGCACAAGTGGCACAAGATGATGACTTGCAGGAGGAGCAACTTTTTGTTGTTTCTTGTCTTTCTACTAATAACCCCTCTAATGCTTGGCTTATTGATAGTGGATGCACAAATCACCTGTGCAATGATGCTGCTATGTTCAAGTGCCTTGATGATTCCTTCAAATCCCAAGTGAAAGTTGGAAATAGAGAGCTCTTAGAAGTCAAAGGAAAAGGTTCTGTGGTTGTTTCAACAATATCAGGTACCAAAGTTATTCCTGATGTTTTATATGCACCAAATATTAGCCAAAATCTGTTGAGCGTTGGGCAAATGCTTGAAAAGAATTACTCTTTGGTTTTTAAGGATCGCGAATGTACTATTTTTTATCCTTCTGGAGTAGAATTGTTCACTGTCAAAATGAACAATAGAGAATTTGCTTTAGAGTGGGAAAAAGTAAATGAACAGGCCTATGTCAGCACCTCACAGATGGTTACAAATCTTGATCATATTGATCGAGAAGATGAAACATTTTTTGATGCTCAAGTTGGCGAGATCTTTCAACAAGATGAGTCGGAAAAACCACCAATTCAAGCAAATGAAGCAAGGACAGGTAATAAAAAATTAAAGCTCATTCACACTGGTGTATGTAGCCCAACCAAAGCACAACCTTCAAGTGATTCACAGCCAAGGCTGCAAGTTCCACTCCTTGAAAATTTTTTTTCTAAGTTGCTGAGTAAGAACAAGATTGAAGACCCAGGAGGAGTATTTGTCACCAGCAGGCCAAGGAGGAGTGTTAGAAAAAATGGCATTGTTGGTTCCTGTTGACTTTGTTCATGTTTAGTTACTAGTAGTTCCAATAATCATGCATTGTCACAGTCAAATCTGTTTAGGTTTCATAGTTGTTACATTGCAGATTTTTAGCTATTTTTCTCTTTTAAGTTGTAACTAGCTACACCTACATAGGTAGGTGGTTATCTTTTTTTCCTATATAAGTTCATGGTCCAACGATGAATAATACATACCAAAATAGGAGTTTTTCTATCTTTTTTAACCATTGTTTCTCTGTAAGTTCCAACAGAAAAATCATAAAGTTTGTTTATGTAGGAACGTCTAATAACTGTTAGAGAGACTCAATTACTAAATTACAGCCACAAGGCATATATGTGAAATCCAAGACAACTAGTTTGTAGATGCCCACATAACACAGTCATTTTCTACAACCAAACATCCTGCAACAGATTGATCTTTACAAAGAGAAAAGGAATAGAGCTGAGGGGAATTATGTTTGAGGGTATTGCGTCCAGTCCAGTTGTTGAGCCAGAAACTCGCGGACTTCCCCGTTCACGGCCTTCAGTTTAAGACCGTTTGCAAAGAGCAGTCCAAAAATGTCCTGGGATGGTAGAAGAAGTAACAATATCGCGCCAGGTTGAGGAGGCGTTTTCCAAACTGAAGGAGGGGAAGAGAGATGAAGTATGAGACCTAAATTTATTAGAAATCAATAGTTTCTAGCCCTTGATCAGGTCACTCTCCCTCCAACAGACAAGTTTTTACCTTCCTAGACATTTAGTAGTTTGGTGCGGAAACTAGTTTGTAGTTTGTGCTGTCTTTGGGAAACGTGTGTTGGAATATATTCATCTTCAGAGTAGACATTAAAATATAGCTAAAGAGTATGCATGTCCAATATACTAGTGTAAAAAATCTACCCTATATGCAAGCCCACACACTCAATAAAAAACCCAAGAGAAACAGGATTTTACATTTTTTGGGCTTATAAAGCTAACAAAAATTAAAAGTTCAAAAAATCCAAAAAAACAAAATCAAGGCACTATTATTATCACAGTAACCCTATAAAAGGAGAGGACTTGGGGAAAACTAGTATACCTAAAGGTGTGACAATGGCTGCAGATCATAGAATGCCTTCAGAAATTGTGGAGGAGATACTAGCATTGCTACCTGACAAAACCATTCACCGACACAGGTCAGACTCCAAGTCAGGGTCTTCTTCGCTGGTAAGTGTAAATTTCCACAAAGTTTAGATTAAAACCCACACCGCCGGAGATCAACATACCAAAACTCCTACGTGCCCCGGATGATCATAAGAACGGTGGTTTTGTGATATCAGATTACCGTGCCGGAGTAAAAACACCTACCAATGTATGTTATCCGGCATTACCTCGTGAGTTATTTCCAGCGATGAAGTGTCCTTCCCTGATCGGATCCTGCAATGGATTAGTTTGTTTGGCATTAACGTGAGATCAGATAGTTGTCTGGAATCCTTTCACCGGTATCTATAGATAATTGCCAGATATCTCACGGGAAAAATGGACCTATACTTATGGTTTCGAGTATGATTCGGCTTCCGATGATTACAGGGTGAAGACCGCTTCAGGTCCTAATTGTGACCCCAAACCAGGGGATGGAGCTAGGGTTGTTATTTTTTCGCTGAAAACAGGTTCCTGGAAAAAGGTTGAAAATCTTGATGACACATGCCTGCAACACATTCAACTATGGCGCTATGGTTTGTTCTTGAATGGAGCAATTCTTTTGGAATCCAGGGGTAGTGGGTCTTTCCTTGATAAGAAAATCTTTGCTTTTGATTTGAGTAAAGAGAAATTTTATGATGTCCCCAAGCAGATAACTGGTCACGGTTATCGAAACCATACATTGGGAGTTGTTGGGGAATATCTTTGTATGCGTTCTTTTGCATATCTTGAAAATATTGTTTGAGTGATGAAAGAATACCGCAACGAGGCATCATGGGTCCATTATATTTCATACAGTTATTTTCAGTATGAAGATGCTGTTATTTATGACGATTTTGCGTGCGACTTTGTGTAACCATCTGTTAAAGATGGTGAACACATGATGCTACAATATTCTGATGGATATGTGCATATACTAAAGTGGAATAACAATGAACAAAGTGATGGATATGTGCATATACTAAAGTGGAATAACAATGAACAAAGTGATAGAAGTGAAGAATGTTTCAAGGACATCAAATTCTACAGACACTACAGGGCTGCCACTTCGTACACAGAAGCTCTAACCTCTCCCTATGTTCAAAATTCTTGATCGATCAAGAATTTTGAACATCAATCGCAAGCACAGGCTGCTTAAGTAACCAGACATAGGTGGGACGTTCATGCTTTTAGTTTGTGTGTTTTGTTTTCACCGTGATTTATAAATTCTCCGTTGTCTGTTCCGCATTATCTTTAGACGTATGATCACTAGAAACTTGCTTTAGGTGTCGTTTATGCTATTTGACGATTCAGTATTCCCCGTGATATATTTTTATGTACAAGAGTGGAAGAGTAACAACAATCTTAAAGAAAGTGATGAAGCTAAAGCATTTTCCAGGAAGCAATTGCTCAGGTATAAACAGAACCGGCATGGCATACACCATCCATCAAGGATTTTGAACATCGATTGCAATCAGAGGCCTGTTTATGTAACTAGACAAAGTACATGTTGTCCATTGACGGATAACTAATACAGCCATCGGGCATATATATGTGAATTGCAAGACAACTAGTTTTATGTCTCTTGTTTTGTTTTCAGTTTATCGACCTATGGTCTTTTCGGTATTGTGAACTTTTCAACTTTTTTGCAGCAGACCTATGGTAACTTCGTTTTGGTTATTATATGTATCTCAAGCACTGAATTAATTCCACTTTTTCTTTACTAGTTCTCGGGATGACAACCCAGAGAAATTTTACATATTACATGTGCTCACAACTTTCCAATCCAACACAAATGGTCTTTCCGTTTGGTGAAATTGCCATCTTAATTTGGGTCGATCTATATCAACCCATTGCAAACCTGGCGCGGTTATCAACCCGGTTTAGCTAACATGTTGCGGGTTGTGTGGTTGCATGGTTCAACCCAGATTCTATATATTTTAGTTTTTTACATATTACATGTGCTCACAACTTTCCAATCCAACACAAATGGTCTTTCCGTTTGGTGAAATTGCCATCTTAATTTGGGTCGATCTATATCAACCCATTGCAAACCTGGCGCGGTTATCAACCCGGTTTAGCTAACATGTTGCGGGTTGTGTGGTTGCATGGTTCAACCCAGATTCTATATATTTTAGTTAAAAAATATTTATCAATATATTAATTCATCTAATCAAACAGAACAGGCCATATTTGGTCCTCAGCAAAAAATCTACGAGGTTATGGACTTAACGGCGAGGGAGTTGTTGGAGGATATCTTTGTATGTCTTGGTTATTACCAGATTCTAAATCAAAAATCGTTTGGGTCATGAAGGAATGCAACAACAAGGCATCATGGGCTCCTTTCATCAAACACGGTTCGTCAGGACTTAATTTTGAGTGTCTGTCCAACTCCATACCACCTGGTGGAAACGATGGCGGATATATGATGCTACACTTCCGTGAGCTACCCCATGTAATTACTCATATACTCAAATGGAATGATCATGGAGCAGCAGCTCATGTGGGGTGTTGAGGGAGTAGCCAAGGTCACATATTATGGATATCATGCATCCATTCCATACACAGAAACACTCACGTCTCCCTATGCATCTTCTGTCATCAATCAAGGATTTTGAGCACCAATCTCGCAATCAAAAGCTGCGTTGGATGGCAATTTGCAAAGCTGATATCAACAAAATCATGACCAGCTTCAACGTACAAGACTCGGTGGTTGGCCTCATCAATCACAGCCTTCACGCTTACATCCATGATGTACACAAAACTAACTTAATTTCTCAATGAGTTTAACAATCCTCTTGACTTGGCCTAATTCAAAGTCAGGAGGATTTATATCCATGATGATTACAAAGTCTTTCTAGCTACCCGTCATCACTAATATCCAGTTGTTGGGGATGTAGCTAAAGTTCAGATTTTCTCACTGAAAACAGGTTCCTGAAAAGAGGTGGAAGGTCTTGGCAGATACTTGCAGCGTGTTCCTCTAAGGAGGAGCAGGGGTTTCTTCTCAAATGGAGCACTTCACTGGGAATTCAAAGATATTCGTGGCAAGAGAAGAATCATTGCTTTCAATTTGGCAAAGGAGAACTTTTATGATGTCCCAAGGCCGCCAGTTTTAAAAGGTCTTGCACACAGCAGCTTGGGTGTTATTGGGGATTACCTTTGTGTCTCTTGGCATCATGAAGGAAAGACTAGTGTTTGGGTAATCAAGGAATACTGCAATGAGGCATCCTGGGCTCACTTTATGACATATACGTGTACAATGGATCAGGAGGAATCCTGGGTTTCCTTTATGGCATTTGCGTTTACTGCAGTGGATATTTATTACATGTGTGACTTCATACCACAATCTGTCAAAGAAGGTGGATCCATGTGTGACTAGTGTTTGCGTGTACTCTTCTCGTGGATATGTTGATATACTAAACATTAATCTCGAGGGAAACGATCCTGGTGTGATATCCTTCGCGAAGATATGGGAAGGCGAAGAATATTGCATACACTTGTCATACACACAAGCTCTAACCTCTCCATACGCTTCAGTTAAGAGCGATCAAGGATTCTGAACATTGATTGCCAACAAATGCCTGCTTAAGTAAACAAGGCAAAGGTGTGTTCTTTTTCTGTTCATGCTGGACCATAAAATTCCTTTCTTTAAGATCATTCAAGTGTTAGAGACTAGATTAGTTTGTGTGCCTCGTTTTATAATTTTGCTCTTTACATAATCTATGGTTTGTTTATTCGGCATTTATCTGTAGCATATGATTGTGGGGACATGAACTTGTTTTGGTTGCTACTATTAATGTTATGGATGATTAATGTGTGACAATTTACAACAGTTCTCAACCCTTGATTTTGGTATTATAACCTTATTAGTGGGGATGCCATATGTACATAGTGAACACTTAATAAAAAGCTAGCGAAAGTGCAAGAAAAGACGCCCATCAAATTTCTTCTTATGGTTCTTCAAAAAAAAAAAATTCTTCTTATGGTTGTTTTCTTTCCAAACAATCGATCACCAAGAGCATGGAATACAAATTGCAGAAAAGAAACACTAGAACATAGCAAAAAAGCAAAACACCATAGAAAGTCAAAATCATAAACTGGCATTTATATTTAAAACTTAGCAGTAGACAGAAATTAAACCGAGAGAAGAGAAGGAAAACACCAAATCATAATAAGTAGCAAAATTCGATTGCATAAGAACCCTAACCAACCAACTAAAAACCATGCACTTTGATGTTTTCCTTCTGCGCAATATCAGCAGTAACAAGAAACTGCTGGACTTTCACCCTCTGATCACCCTGGAGCTGTAAGATCTGGCCAAGCTCCGTGTCCTGGACAATAGTCCCATTACAGTTCAAGCTCCTCTTGAGATCCTTGAGGATTCTCGCAAAGTTGACCTCCTTTGGCAAACCCTCCACCGTAGTTATGCTCTTCTTTCCGTTCCTCTGCTGTTTGCGGATGTGCACGTAATGGATCGCCTTCTTCGAGGAACCGGTGCCCAAGTAATGGCTCGCCTTCTTCGAGGAACCGGTGGCGTCGTCGTCGAAGAATTCGTCTTCCTCTGCGAACGGATCGAATGCTGCGGGAATCTGGAATTCGAAATCAACCATGTATGCTTCTTGCTTGTGTGAATATGAACTTGGTGAATAAGCTGTTATTTGCTGAAAACTGTTTAACAAAATATTCAATCAGTATATCACCATAGGGGAAAAAATATTTTTTGTTATTTTAAATAAATAAAATAACACAAATCAAACAAACCAACACAACTTTTTTGTATGAATTTTTAGTCAGTCTGAAAATTATAGGCCATATAATAAGATTTTGTAATTCGATAAAGTTTACTAGACGTAGAATATGTAAGTGTATACAACATCAATAGAAGAAATTAAACGTTAAACAACTTTATGTCAAGAAAACCATGAAACATGATTAAGTTTTGTGCTATCTAGTGGATTTGCCAACTTTACTATGACATCAACATCCAAAAACTAGCCAAATAATGCAGATTAAGAGACTAGCTACTAGGTGGAAGCAAGAATAAACAAGACACAATAGATGCCTTAAACAAGACACAATGGAAGAAGAAAAACTCACAGTTTCTTTCTGAGCCGGATGCCTTTTGTTGGCTTCTGTTCTTCTCTTGTTATGTTTCTATGAAACAAAATAGATGGCTGTAGTATCTATTTATATGGCACAGATTAAGGTCGGTTGTGAGACTTGGTGACCAAGGAAAAGAAAGCCGTAACTTACAAGGGAAAGGATTACATTAATAAAGTTGGTCAGTAAACAAAGATGGAAAATAAAAAGATAAAATCCTACAAGTAAAAGAATTTGTTTCACTCTATGATTAATACTGCATTATTTTGGCACTGCTTTATTTTCTTTAATTTTATTCATTTTTTTTTAAATAAAAATTTTAAGTCGGTTTTATTCCAAGTTTGGAGACCACGAAAAAATTGAAACCATGAGTGATGTCTAACCTATAAATTGAGATTAATTGCAGCTTGGCTATACGTGGATGGTGGGGAAATTAAGAAGGAATTGTGATGATGAACCGCCATGATTAGGATGATGATGTGGTTTGAATCTCTATCCTAAACCAAGTAGGAGAAAGAAGAGGTGCTTTACTTCTCTAACTAACGTATTAATTATTGCCGCTAATACTCGATTATTTCCCTAATATACACATCAATCATGCTAAACTTATTAATTAAGATTTCAATAATCCTAGAAATAAGAGTTTCTTTATTTCCCTAATATACACATCAATCATGCTAAACTTATTAATTAAGATTTCAATAATGCTAGAAATAAGAATTTCTTTCAATAACGAATGCTATTTTTATCCAATATTATTAAACTCGTATCGGAGGTTGACACGGCCGGGCCGTTGGGTCGTGGTTTTACCGAGCTAAAAGTGATCAAACTTGGGTTCAACCGGAAATCTATAAAGGAAGTTTTGACCTAGAGAATCACCAGGGTCACGGTTAAACGGGTTCAACTGACTAAGCCAGTCCGAGTTTAACAACATTGCGATACTAAGCTACTTTGCTTTATGTGACAATAATGTTTAGTCAACATGATTGCTGACAATTAGTTACTTAAGAAAAAACAAATTTCATTATCTTGCTACTACGATTCATGCACACACATGTTAAGTATATGTTGGTGGGTTTCATACTTGAAATTGATTGAAAATCATCCACTTGCAACAACTAGATATGCAACAATTGACTATGTACATTTCACCTATGTAGTAGAAACGATTCAATATGTCATTATCCACAATCTCTCATGAATCACTATGTTGGATTTTAACCAGATCAAGTAATTTTGCCCCTGCAAGTGATATGTATGGGTCAACTAGAGTAACAAACATGAATATCAAAAGAAAGAAAAAGATGGAAGAAGAATAATAGACATGGACTCCACTCGCATTTAATGGGCCCTAGAAGCAGGTGTGAGCCCACGTGATGTTTGGTCCCATTAAGCAACCGAATAAAATAAGCACCACTAGCCACATTTGGTTGGTCCAAATAGTAAGCGATTTGGTTCCTCCTTAACAAATTCTTTGCTCGAATTCTCTTGTATGTTCAAAATCCCTATTAGGAAACTCACTCGTTATTAAGTTTCCGACCCGGGATCAATTCGGATTAGTCGGGCAGAGCTCCAATACTGGATAGAAAATTAGAAAATAAATAAATAAATGGGACCACCACCACCACACCACGTCACTGAATCCAAATCTCTTTTCTGTTCACTGCCACGTCACCCATATAAAAATATAAACAAATAATAATTTGCCATGGAGGAGGAGAGGAGGAAAAGTAGTAAAAAATATCTTGCACCTACCGAGGAAACAAAATCATGAAGTGAAGGCTTGAGTTTAGGGAGGGAGGACGACATGCATACCACAGAAACCAATTGCTCCCTCACCTCCCAACACCTGGCGCGGTGGCGCACCACAAATAAACTTCCCTCTCCTCCTTTCAACCCTCTAGTCTACAACTTTCTAGCCCATACATGGACATCTCTATCCCTCCCTTATATTAATTTTTCTTGTTAATAATGGTCCATAAGACATTTGTAACTCATTGTACGTTATCATAAGATTATTATATGGGTTATATGTGATATATATTAATGTTTGTTTTAGTTGGGAATATGTGCATAACACATGAAGGCCTACATGGGTAAATCTCACACCATACAAAGCAAAAGGCAAAGAGTCTGCAAACAGCATTTCTTCCGCTAATTAACTTCCATCCTTTCTTCTTCTTCCCCTTCTTCTTCTTCTTTTCACCCACCACCACCGTCTCACTTAACCCACCACACACACAAAGATAATTGATTCAACTTGGACAACAGCGAAACAAACAAAAAGCAAGAAGTCCTTTGTGGTAAGAAAGAAAACAGACAAAGAACATGAAGAAGTGTGAGTTGTGCATGTTACCTGCAAGAACCTACTGCGAATCAGACCAGGCTAGCCTGTGTTGGGACTGCGACGCCAAAGTCCACGGAGCTAACTTCCTCGTTGCTCGACACTCGCGGTGCCTCCTCTGCCACACCTGCCAGTCCCTCACTCCCTGGACGGCTTCCGGGTCCAAGCTCGGCCACACGGTGTCAGTGTGCGACTCTTGTATCAATCATCCCCGGGGTGAAGCAGATGAAGATCAAGACAGTGATACGGAGAGTACGAGCGGCGGTGATGGAGGCGGAAATGATGATTCAGATGATGACGGGAATGGGGTTGAAGACGGTGAGAATCAGGTGGTGCCCTGGACTTCCGCGACACCACCTCCTCCCGTTAGTATGAGTACTTCGTCGAGCTCGAACTCGAATAATTCCAGCTCGACGAATACTAGCGGGAGGAATCGGCAACAACACAGATGGTTTGCTGCTGACTCGGTGGATTTTGTATCTTTAAAATCACACCAGCGTACTTCCATCAATGTCTCTTCTTTACAGGTTTGTCTTTTACTCCTTACTTTCTTTCTCTTGTTTACATTTTAACATTGTTATTTTGGATCTATAGCTGGATGAGAATTATAATAAATTTTCCTTTTTCGTCTATGTTTTAATTGTTTGTGCTTTATGGTATGATGTTACAGGCTGATATTGACCCTACATCTTCCCAAGTAGGAGGAGGTGATTACAGTGATGATGATGATCATGGATGGAGAGGAGGTAGTAGCGTTGACTACTGCTGCTCAAGGCGTTTGAAGAAGCGGAGGATAGACTCCGGCCGGCGAGTACGGCCCGTCCTGGCCGCCGGCCGCCCGGTTTGAGATCTGATCAGTGAAGATTCTGAGGCTGTTGATGTACGGATTGGTGGGTGGTGTGTGACAGTAGCCGCAAGATGGGAGGGATTCTAGGGATATTTTTTGGGTTTTGACATTTTCTTCTACCAAGTACAAGAATAGTCTGTACCTAGAGTTGATCTTGGATTGACTGTTAGTTCATTAATTTTTTTTTCTTAATCTTTTGTAATTATTGGACTTGTGATCCAATTTTACAGAGAAGAGGTTGGCTGGTTCTATGGGTTAGATTTGTGATCCAAATTTTACAGAAAAGGTTGGCTGGTTTTATGGATTAAGATTAGTTAACTTTTGTGTGGTTTGGTTTGGTGTGACACCATTTTTTTGGAATGTGTAATGTAATGGTAGGAATACCAATTTTTTTTAAAGTACATAAATTTTGACCCGCATATAGTTCCTTAATTCCCTTGATATGGTTAATGCTAGTCTGAAACTGAGGATCATATTTATTGTTGATTCAACTTTCAAGTAGCAAGTGATTCATGGACGGACAACCAAAGTATTCATTACAAAGAAGAGACTGAAAGATGTGATCGCATATGTTGCCCACTTCTGTTTCCAACTTTGGTTTGTGTCTTTTTCCTTTTGAAATTGGTCCTTTTGCACAGAAGCCAGCGGATTCTGGCAGCCTTGGAGATATGTCTGTCTACGAATGGGTGCACCAAGAAAAGTTGGTGTAGTACAGCCAAGTGCTTAGGCTTTAAACACCATCCAGTGCAGTGCACCACACTTTTGTTGGTCTATGAATGGTGTTGTGCTACTCATAAGTGATCACCACCACCCCTCCCTAGGTAAAAAGAAGAAGAATATATATCAATTGTCAGGTAATGTTAATGGCTAATCTTATGACACATAAGATCATGAGGCCAAACCAAGGGGACCTCTCTCTGCCCATCATCACAAAGCAAAAGATTTTTTTCTGATTTGTCCTTTGATTTTTAACAGATACCTAACTTGATTTCCCAGCCAGCCAGGAGACTCAACAACAAGTCACCCTCCATTCTTTGGAAAAAAAAAGACTACCAAGTACGGCTCAAACCAGGCCAATTCTTGCGTGGTTAGGGGGTTGTTTAGGGTTGCTATTATTCTTGGCCTTTTCATATAAACCACACAAGTATGAATGTGAACTGTGGACTCATTCATGCACCACAATTTTCATCCAAGTACAAGACGGACTTGACCAGAGCTTGAGCTTCAGCTTTCTTGGGTGTATTTGGTGGGGTTATTTTTTTTCTTTCAAATTTTGTTAAAGTATGTTTTGTTGACTTGGTTTGCTTTATATCCACATCTGGTGTGGAGATATTTTTGGGGTTATTAATTGTTTTCTCTTGAAAATATCTGGGAGCTGTTGCCTTGACCACATGTTAGATACATGTTAAAGAAAAAACAAAGATTAGTATTATCTTTTACATCAACCTTTGAAATAATGTAATGTATTATTATACTAAAGTAAAGGTTTATGGCCGGCCATCACCATCAGAGCTGGGACACCTTTATGTGTAGGAATTCAACTTTACAGGAACTGGATATTATTAATCAAATGTTTAAAAAAATAGTACATGAATCAATCTAAGCCTTACAACGAGATTGTGGTTGAGGGGGAGGCTTCCAGCATTCCCACATGCTCTAATCAACCAATTAAAGAGGAGTTTAACAAGGGGGGACTTGTAATTAACGGTTGTTAATATTAGAAGAACCTTCACCTAGAATAATAAATTAAAATTTAAAGAATCACTTGAGAGAAAAGAAAAGTATCAAGTGGGCTATGGCTAGATGAGTTCTTGTGGTAGAGATTTATTGAGTGTTTTAAGGGAGATTAGTCTTGTGGTGATGGTTGGAGGGTTGCTGCCACCTGAACAATTTTTTTTTTGCCTTAACAACTGGATGGATGGATATTTCTTAGGATTCTGCTGACTATTACTTGATGATCTGTGAAAGTGACTTAAAGAATTGATTCCTAATTTTTCTATGGTGATTGGAACGTGACCATAATTATGGTGACCAGGAGGAAGGAGTATCTAATTTCTTTTAGTGCTTGCTATGGTTGGATGCTTTTTGCAGTCATGGTACAGAAATTAGCTTTTGCAAAATATTGTACAAAAATGGTAAAGGAATCAAATACAGGAAAGGAAAAAAAATTAAGATCCATCTTATATTGTTTATATTAGTCCTGTTTCCACCTTGAATGATGGAGTTAATTTGGGCACCCACTTACTCTAGATTGGCTCTTTAATTGGGTGAGCAACTGCGAAGGGAATAGGCCCAATCAAGGAAATTTTTTGTTTAGCTTTTTGGATTTTAGGGGTACAGTTGTGGCTAATCAGCATTCACCTCTGTTTTCATAGCCAACTTAATTTAAATTCAAAGAGGCCTGCACTAGGACATCTTGAGGTTGAGACTAAGGAAGGCAACATTTCTAGAATTTTGTCCTGTTTCAATTTGGATTAGTTTAAACCACATTATTGTCCTTTGAAGATAAACTAGCCTAGTATACATGAGGTGTATAAGAAAAAGAAGAAAAAAAAGTGGAATGCAATACCAAATTTCTGACAAATGGAACATCAATTAATAGACGCATAAGAGAAACTTTCTCGACTTTGATGGAGAAAATGGCAGAAGAGCACAAAGGAAGGATTTGACATTGCAAGTGAGATGGACTTACTAGTTAATTACTAATTAGTATTGGACTCAGCTAAGGAATGGTTCAAATTTTATTTTTTCTTTAAAAAAGAGATGAACTTGCACATATTAATCTTTTTTTTTTTTGGTTTCGTATTCCATAGCTAGAATTTTGCCCTCACTAATTTGAATTCCACATAAGTTGTGCATTATGATGGCTGAGTCTCCCAACAAAATACATCAATGTTTCAGTGACATGAACTTGATACAAGAAATTACCTAAAAATTAATAGAAAAAGAAATAATATTTTTTTTAAAAAAAACTAATAAAACAAAACAATAAAAGTAACGTAGCTTCTGCCTTGGTCTCTGTCGACCCGATTTGTGGCCTGCTTCCCTATAAACTTCTGCCTTGACCGTAAAATTTGCATTTCGGGTCCAAAATCAGCCACATGATTTTTTTTTTATAACCCAATAGCTTTTGGGCAATTCTTAAATAAGGGAAGAAGCTTTTGGGCCATTCCTCTTGGGCCAATCCAAAACTCACTCCTCAAGCCATTATTGTCATGAGAGCAAGCAAGAAAATTTAACCAAAAAAGTGAATTATATTTAAATTATTAATTAATCAACCTCAATTTATTCGTAAAATAGAAGCTTATAATACTAATATTTCTGCTATAACCTTAAATATATATTTGCATTGCATGTGCTATTCACATGGAACTATGTATATATGTGTGTCAATTTTATTTACTATATATTTTCCTTTTCAATTTTAGTTATATGTATTGACTCAATCATACAAAGAAGATCAACTCAATCATACAAAGTAGTAGCATTTTCTGGTTTCTTCCTCCCTCAAAGTCAAAGAATGTGACACACAAAAAAGGAAGGTACGTAATAGCTTCGTGTAAGCACCTCCTACGTATATTAAGTCAAGTCATTTCGCTATATGTTGTATTCTTTTTTCTAGAGCTTCACTTCCAAGGTGAATGTGCCATATTAAAGCCACTTACCTGACCTGTCTCGATTTTGTCATTTTAGGACAGACTTTCTTTGTCAGGATCATGAATGCAAAACGTAAGTTGACTGGCAAGGCAACGTCAAATGACTTCCATGAACTTTTTAGTTTGATTTATATTAATTTACAGCAAATGAAGAAAAAATGATGCACTACCATCAATAATGGAGGGTTTTTGTTTAAATCTCTTGTCTCTAAGTATCTTCTGTTCTTTCCTGATATTAGCTTCCCTTGAATCTTTCTCTGCCATCAACACCTTAACAAGAACTCAAACCATTTCGGATGGTGGAGAGACTCTTACTAGCTCTCCATCAGGAAAGTTTGAGCTTGGTTTTTTCTCTCCTGGAAGCTCCAAGAACAGGTACTTGGGAATATGGCTCAAGAAGAGTCCAGCAACAGTTTTATGGGTAGCCAATAGAGAAATTCCACTCACTGATCGCTATGGTGGTTTAGGGATCGGCCCGGATGGGAACCTTGTTCTTCTCGATGGAGCAAAGAGCCTTGTTTGGTCTACTAATGTGTCAGGAGTTATAGGAGATCCAGAAGTGCATTTCTTAGACAATGGAAACCTCGTTCTTGGTGGCTCCAGTTCTGGAAGCTATCTTTGGCAGAGCTTTGATCATCCATCGGATACTCTATTACCGGGAATGAAGCTGGGATGGAACCTGAAGAGTGGAAAGGAAAGTTATATGGCAGCATGGAGAAGTCCTGATGATCCAACCCCAAGTGACTTCACTTACAGACTCAATATTCAGGGCTTACCGCAGTTTGTTGCTGCTCGAGGATCAGTAAAGAAAATGCGTTTCGGGCCATGGAATGGAGTTGCTTTGGGGTATTTACCACTACCTTCAGTGGTAGATACTCTACACAGATCATTTCTGGTGCATACAGCAGAGGAGTTATACTTCACTTACCAGCTTTTGAACCCTTCAGCTCTTGTCAGGCTCTCAATGAATCAATCAGGTTCGCAATTTTGTGCAATTGAGGAACAGGATACTGAATGGAGAACTTTGCTATGGATGCCGTATGATGTATGTGACAATTACAGGCATTGTGGAGCTAATACCATTTGCAGACCCGGCGCACCAACCTGCGAGTGTCTCAAGGGATTCATATCCAATGATCAACAAGTGAGTTTGCAGAATATGTTCGAGTCGAAAAGTTGCAGAAGGAAAGTGGTGGCATCAGTAAATTGTCAGAGTGAAGAGGGGTTTCTAAAGCTTGAGGGAGTAAAGCTGCCTGACTTGATAGATTTTCAGTTAAATGAAAGTATGACCTTGGAGGAATGCCGCACAAAGTGCCTCAGGAATTGCTCTTGTAGAGCTTATGCAAATTATAATGTAACTAAAGGAGGAACTGGCTGCTTGATGTGGTCTGGAGACCTAATTGATTTAAGGGAGACTTCATCTATTATGCAGGGACAGGATATGTATCTGAGAGTACCGGCTTCTGAATTAGTTAACATCCATTTGTCAGATTCATCAAATAAGAGGAAAATAAAGAGGATCCTATCAGCCACTGTTCCAACTATGTTAGGACTTGCACTTACCTTCGGCTTGGTATACTGTGTGAGGATTAAGAAAAGAAGAGGAAAAGGTAAGAGCTAGCAATTATACCTTATTCACAGCATTATAAAGAATAATAATAATCATAGCAGCAACTATATCAATTCATATACGCATTTTACAGGGAAAGGGGGAGGAACAGATGAGGAAGAAATGCATTTATTCGATTCGGATACCATTGCTATTGCTACCAAAAATTTCTCTCATGCCAATATAATTGGCGCTGGTGGTTTTGGTTCTGTTTACAAGGTACAAAGCTATATCTGCAATATTCATCACATCCTTCGTAAGTGGTCAAGGATGAATATCTTACTGTATGAGAAATGGCAGGGTACTCTGTTGACAGGACAAGAAGTAGCAGTAAAGAAACTGTCAAAGAATTCAGGACAAGGTGTCCAGGAGTTTAGAAATGAAGTATTCCTTATTTCTAAGCTCCAACACAAGAATCTGGTCGGGCTTATCGGAACTTGCGCTGAAGGAGAGGAGAGGATGCTGATATACGAGTATATGCCGAACAAAAGCTTGGACTACTTCATCTTTGGTTAGTGCACCTTGAGATTTTACTCACTGTTTTTAAGTTTCATATATAAAAGCAGATTGTTTTAGTAATGTTTAACAGCATATCTGATAAATGTGACTTGCAACTTGTGGGGATACATGCAGACGTGGAGAGAAGTGCCTTATTGGCATGGAAAACAAGACATAGCATTATTTTGGGTATCTCCAGAGGACTTCTCTACCTACATCAGGATTCTAAACTTCAAGTCATTCATAGGGATCTCAAACCCAGCAATATCTTACTTGACAGTAACCTTATCCCCAAAATCTCAGATTTTGGGTTGGCAAGAATTTTTGGCAACGATGGAGATCAGGCCAAGACAAATAGAGTCATTGGGACATAGTAAAATCTCTTTCTACAAATCTCTTTCTGCTTCCTTACCCTCACTAACCATTATCTGTACTTGAAGTGAACTTACACCAAGTTCTACAATGTGCAGTGGCTACATGTCTCCTGAGTATGCTATTAATGGCATATTTTCAACCAAGTCGGATGTTTTTAGCTTGGGTGTGCTTCTGTTGGAGATAATAAGTGGCAAAAGGAACAGAGGATTTTCTCATCCAGACCACCACCATAATCTCCTGGGACATGTAAGCAAGAGGCAAAATAATGTACTAATTTGTACCAACTTGTCCTCTCTTATCATAATTTCCTAAATGACTAGGCCATTCTTCTATAATGATTCCAGGCATGGTTGTTATGGAGCCAAGGCAGGGCCTTGGAGTTAATGGACTCAAGCCTGGAGGATTCATGCATCAAATCCCAAGTTATAAAGTGCATTCATGTGGGTTTATTATGTGTCCAGAATTTCCCAGATGATAGACCCGAAATGTCAACTGTTGTTCTCATGTTGACAAATGAAGGAGCTATCTTGCCTCAGCCTAAACAGCCAGGTTTCTTTGGAGACACCAGTTCCACTGTGAATGCAAAATCAGGAAAGGGAACTACGTGTTCAAGAAATGGGATATCCACAACAGTGCTTGCGGCTAGATAGATTGTTACAGAACCATAAGCATATCTTAGCAGGAATGTAAGATTTAACTTGTACTGATGTGATTTATTAATCCTTGTTCTCTGAGCGCATAATTTCATTTGTACATCATTCATACAAAGACGATCGCCACGATCATCTATCCTTAGTAATTTCTTTTTTCCTCAGAAAGAGGGATATTGGTCTATTGATTTGCCATTGAATAAGTCTAAGGGAGCCAGCCCCAGATACATCATTGATAAGAATAGAAATGCAACCATCAGGAGTTTTTAGAAAGTGGGAAACGCCCAAAGGGAGAGCAAAGGCATAGCTAGCCATCCAATCTGCACATCCTGGTTTTACAGCAAAGGATGTGAGGACCTGAAAACTTACAATCTGGAAAGGCTAATGGTCAAAAAGACAAACAATGAAAAATCTGCTACTATGTCAAGATACCATTTCAACCAGAAAACTTAAAGCTGATAGATGAGATGAGACCTCAGGAATAGTTTTACACTCCGAAGGGTAGTATAAGCTTATTTTAGGGCCAAAGAGATATGCAATAATTGGTTGGGGGAGCTGAAAAGTCAAGAATTGGTAGAGGAGTATTGGTTGACACCAGCAAAAGTAAACATGTCCTCCATCAAAGAGAAAAATGCTAACCACTTTGATTGACCCAGTTGGGTGTCATGAATAAATCCCAGGAAAAGGAAAGGTACTAATTCAAAGAAAACTCCGTGATGGCTTCTATTTTTCCATTTCCTGCAACTGTCCCAAGAATTTTGAGACTGGATTGTATGACAAAATACAAGGATGAAGAAAAATCTTCACAGATTTGAGTTGAATAGTAAGGCAACCTCAGAAGACTTCCATGGTTTAGTACCATGCATATATTTGTTCAAAAAAAAAAATGAAAGAACAATTATATCATCAATGGAGAGCTTCCATACCTTCCCTGTGTTGATGTTTTCATTTTTTTCATTGTGTACCTTTGAATCCTCATTTGCCATCAACAATATAACTCGAAATCAAACCATCAAAGATGGGGAGACTCTAATGAGCACTCCATCAGGAAAGTTTGAGCTAGGTTTCTTCTCTCCTGGAACCTCCAAGAACAGGTACCTGGGAATGTGGCTCAAGAGGAGTCCAAGAACAGTCTTATGGGTTGCTAACAGAGAAAATCCAGTCACTGATGGAAATGGTGTTTTAGACATTGGCCAGGATGGAAACCTTGTTCTTCTTGACCAAGCAAAGAAAGTTGTGTGGTCAACTAATGTATCAGGAATTGTAGGTGATGCAGTAGTGCTTCTCTTTGACACTGGAAACCTTGTCCTTATGGAAGGTAATGGTGGTGGTCTCAATACTGGAAGCTATCAGTGGCAGAGCTTTGATCATCCTTCAGATACTATGATACCAGGCATGAAGATAGGATGGAACCTGACAACTGGGCAGGAAAGGCATTTGACAGCTTGGACCAGTCCTGATGATCCATCCCCCAGTGACTTTACCTTCAGACTCCATCGTCAGGCTTTACCTCAGTTGTTTGCTGCTCAAGGAAACCAGAAGAAGATGCGTTTTGGACCTTGGAATGGAGTTGGCCTGGGGTATGTTCCATTGACAAGTACTATTCATAAATTAATTCTGAACCATACTGCAGAGGAACTATACGTGACCTACGAGCTTTTGGACCCGTCAGCACTTGTCAGGGCCACATTGAATCAATCAGGCGTGGAAGCTTTTGCGATTGAGGCGCAGGATACCGAATGGAAAAGTTTATTACGGCTGCCAAATGATGTCTGCGACAATTATGGGCAATGTGGAGCTAATACTATTTGCAGAACTGGGGCACCAACCTGTGAGTGTCTCAAGGGTTTCACATCCAATGATGAACAAGTGGATATTCAAAATATGTTCGACTCGAGAAGTTGCAAAAGGAAACTGGTGGCATCAGTAAATTGTCAAAGTGAAGAGGGCTTTCTAAAGTTTGAGGGTCACAAGCTGCCTGACTTGATAGAATTTCAGGTGAATGAAAGTATGACTCTGGAGGAATGCCATACGGAGTGCTTTCGGAACTGTTCTTGTAGAGCTTATGCAAATTATAATGCAACAAGAGGAGGCACTGGCTGTTTGATGTGGTTTGGGGACCTAATTGATATAAGGGAGTCCTCACTGTTTAGGTACTCGCAGGATTTGTATGTGAGAATGCCTGCATCAGAATTAGGTAACATTAACTTCAGAGATGTTTATCTCAGTTACCTTCCCTTCCTTCTTTCCTGAAAAGTCAAAACAAACCAGCAAGAGAGTGTTCTTGTCCCTTGGCTAGTACTTGGTGGTTTGTTTTGACAGTTTATTATGGGAGTATAGAAACAAGGAACAAGAACACTGCTTTTTTCTTTAACATTAGAGAAACAAAAAAGAAATTAGTTCATTATTCGGATTGAAAAAAAAAAAAAGGATCTTATTGTCAGAATGATTTTTTCTTTTTTCATTCTCTGGTCCAGAATCAGCCCGTCGTTCAAATAACAAGAAAAGGCTAAAGAACATCCTAGCAGTCACATCACCAACCATTCTAGGAGTTGCAACTATCTTGTGCTTGGTACTCTATACAAGGAGCAAGAAGAGAAGAGGTAAAGCTAAGAGCAACACGTTGATGATATTGTTTTCAAAATTGATTGAAATACCGGAAAGCAACTATGTCAAGACATCTGCCCACTTTGCAGGGAAAGAGAATGAGGCAGAAGATGAAGAAATGCATCTATTTAATTTGGATACTATTGCCACTGCAACAAACTCCTTCTCAGATGCCAATAAAATTGGGGAGGGTGGATTTGGTTCTGTTTATAAGGTTAACAACGCTGTACATATTTATGTATAAAATGGATATATAGATATGTTTATAAAGAACTAGTAACATTAACGACATCCTTCCCAATGGCAGGGCACACTCTTGGCAGGAAAAGAAATAGCAGTAAAGAAACTATCAAAGAGTTCCAGACAAGGCGCTGAAGAGTTCAGAAATGAAGCATTTCTGATTTCTAAACTGCAACACAGGAATCTGGTGGGGCTTATTGGTACTTGTACAGAAGGAGAGGAAAGGATGTTAATATACGAGTATATGCCAAACAAAAGCTTGGATTATTTCATCTTTGGTCAGTGCACCATGAGCTTTTCTTCACTGTTTCCTCTTTTATAGACTTTTCCTCAGTTGTCTCTAAATATGTGACTTGCAAATTTTGGAAATGTTATATATATGCAGATATGGAGAGAGGTGCCTTATTGGCATGGAAAACAAGGCATAGCATTATTTTGGGTATCTCCAGAGGACTTCTCTACCTACATCAGGACTCCAAGCTTCAAGTCATTCATAGGGATCTCAAACCCAGCAATATCTTACTCGACAGTAAACTAAATCCTAAGATTTCAGATTTTGGATTGGCAAGAATTTTTGGTGATGATAATGGAGATCTGGCCAAGACAAACCGAGTAGTGGGGACCTAGTAAATCTCTTTGTGCTTCATTTCAAGAAAGAGTATTCATTATATATCTACTTAATATGAACTTACAACAAGTTTTTCCATATGCAGTGGCTACATGTCTCCTGAATATGCCATCAATGGCATATTTTCAATCAAGTCAGATGTTTTTAGTTTCGGTGTTCTTCTGCTGGAGATAATAAGTGGCGAAAAGAACCGAGGATTTTCTCATCCAGACCACCACCATAATCTCCTGGGACATGTAAGAAAGAGGACAATATGTACTAATTTGTACCAACTTTATTCTCCCTTATTACAATTTCCTAAATGACTAGTCCCTTATTCTATGATGTCTGCAGGCGTGGTTGTTGTGGAGGGAAGGCAGGACCTTGGAATTAATGGACTCAACCCTGGAAGATTCATGCATCAAATCCCAAGTTATAAAGTGCATTCATGTGGGTTTATTATGTGTCCAAAATTTCCCAGATGATAGACCCGAAATGTCAACTGTTGTTCTCATGTTGACAAATGAAGGAGCCGTTTTGCCTCAACCTAAACAGCCTGGTTTCTTTGGAGACACAAGTTCCACTGTAAATGCAACATTAGGAGAGGAGACTCCATGTTCAAGAAATGTGATATCCACAACAGTGGTTGAAGCCAGATAAATTGTTAATGTAATCTAAGCATATCTTAGCTAGAATGTAATATGAAACTTGTACTGATGTGATTTATTAGAGTGCCTTATGAATGTCCAAAGCTTTGCCGTTGATAGTAATCCTGAACTAGAGCCACCATCCTTACCATCCACAAGAACAAGATTGCCATTGTCCAAGAAATAGGTAACTGTATCACTGGAATTTCTCTATTAGCAACCTATTATTATTAGTAATATGCCCAAAAGCCAATCAATGCCCAAAAGCCAATCAATGAATGATTGTAGTCATGTATATACATTAAGGTTATTCCAATAAATATGTTTATGAGATAAACGCTTGCACATATTTATAATCCTAGAATATTATATATTCTTAAATGTCCCTAGTCGATTATTATTATGGATGGGTTGTAATAATAAATTAAGACTAGCGTATGTTGAGAATTATATGAGATATGAATTCTACATACGGGTACAAGTTAGAGAACTTGTGGACTGGACCGACGCACATAAGAACCCTACTTGGAACGTTATATGATTGTCATTAGTGGTTCTTATATGTATTGTCCTTAGACCTGAGATCATCAAGGTTCCCAACATATGAGTCGTATACTTTGATATTATTCCTAGTCACTCGTAACTGAGTAGACGTAAGGGTAATCATTGGGTATATGATATAATATGTAGTGAGTTTTGATTGATCGAGATGGGATTCGTCCAACCCATATAACTGGTATATTGACAGATGACCTCTTGATAGAGTTGAACTGTTAAATGCGTGACCACGCTCGGATTATATGATATGGTGATATCATGAGTATCCATTTTACACAGTTAACTCGGGGATCAAGAAACTAAGATTAAACATATACGAGATTGACGTTTTCCATGTCTCGTGTTTAATCTTGATAATGGGACGAAAGGACGATGACATGTTGCGAGGCATATGAATCAGTACTGATCTTGTCGTTCGGGTAGCAATGATGTGTTGCTAGACGCCGCTCTTTGCTTATAATTGTAAATGAGTTTACAATTATTGCCGGACGTTCTAAGTGCCTACAGGGTCACACACTTAGAATCGTTGATTCGAGCAGGTGGTTGAACTGTGGTTGGACCATGGTTCGACCAGGTATGGTTGGACCATGGTTGGACCGTGGTTGGACCATGGTCGTTTTGGGCTGGTTTGGTTCATTAAATGTCTGATTTATTGAACCATAATTAGTGCCATGTGATGTGTAATCCCACCAAGAGTTAGTGGAGACAAAATTAGCTAAAAGCTAATCATGTTGGCCACTTTGTTCCTTGCTTTTGTGAGTGGGATTAGACTAAGATAATCTGATTATGCTTTCTGTATCCATCATCTTTTGAGTCTAAAATTTCAGAGCATTGAGCCTTGAGAGTGTCTTGAGAGTTCTTGTGAATTTCAGACCATACACACTTTCTTTGAGAAAGAAGAAAATACCACAAACTCTACCTTTCGAAACCTGTTGCTAGCACATCAGTTCGGGGCTGCTCGGGTTGGTAATCGTGTGACGATTCCAACTAGTTATCACGGTTCGTGTGGATACCATAGAGGGGCGGGATTGCTGTCCGGCTCTAGCTGATTCGGCACAACAGTTGGGTGAAAGACCTCAACCATACAAGGTACGAAATTTCTGTTATTCGGTTTAGTTGCTTCACTTGGATCCTCCATGGTTTCCGGTTTTTCGCTGCGCATTTGTTTCATATGAGTGTCATGTTTGCATGCCCGGAAAATTACAGTGGTAGCGGAGCCTCTTGTGAAGTTCTAAACCGAATTTGTTGTGCATATGTGTGATATGTACCTGCAAATATATATGATGTGTTGTATATGATGTAACATGTTCATGATATATTGAATTCCATTTGTATATGTGATATATGTTGAGGTTGTTTTGTCAAAAGTGTTTTTACAACAATAACTTGATTGGTATGTGATATCAATCAAGGTGTAATTGGCAGTAATTCGAAGAGTTCGACTCGGAAAAATCGATTGACGGTTTGTGTGTAGAACGATTGTCGTTCTAGTGCAGTAGGGCCAGAACATCGATGTTCATCAGATCAACATCGATGTTCACATTAAGATTTGCCTTGGCCAAGACCAGTGAACATCGATGTTGTGAGACAAACATCGATGTTCACATGTCAAGTGGCCTTGGCAGAAAGGATTGAACAGCGATGTTCAGGTTTCAACATCGATGTTCATGCCTTCTGTCAGATTGTTTTGAGACTCCAGATTCTCATGGACATCGATGTTCAGCAATGTACATCGATGTTCTTGAGTTCCAGAAGTCTCAAACATCGATGTTTTTACGTTAGACATTGATGTTTAAAACTACTGCCAAGTTTTTAGACCTTCGGAACTTTCCAACATCGATGTTCAAGAACCTAACATCGATGTTCTTGAGCTCTGCCAAATAGTTTAGAGTTCCAGAGCCTCAGAACATCGATGTTTAGATCAAAACATCGATGTTCTTGAGTTCCAGAGGCCATTGGACATCGATGTTCAAGCTAGGACATCGATGTTCATGAGCAATGCCAAGTGGTTGGCGAGAATCAGATTCTCACAACATCTATGTTCACTGTTAGACATCGATGTTCTCATGTAATTTTGGTTTCCAAATTTACAAAAAAAATCAATATATGATTCATCAAGAACATGCATGTAATGTATTGGAATAATATGTTGATGAAAATATTAAGTTCTTCTTGTGTTGCCTTCCATGATAAGCACTCATCATTGCTTAGATCAACACTTGGTAGGTTTTGCCAAAGCAAGGTGCCAATGTTTATCCTAGCAATCAAAGAGTTGAGCTAAGTCTATGAGATTGACAAGAACAAGTGTTGTTCACTCAACTATCCAAGAGTTACATGAGATGTAATTGACAAGAGTTGTCTACCTAAATAAGTATGAAGTAAGCGATCAGTCAAATCTGACTTATCTAGTAGTGAAATATGGATCTTGGCCTACTTATATGATTGTCTTGATTTATATAGTAGGAGCATCATTTAATAGAATTCCTTGTTAAATGATTTTGTATGCATGACTCTTATTTGTGTGATTTGATCTATGTTGTATAGTTATCATGGCACAAAACACTAGTACACAATCTCTGCGATCCGTCCTTGAGAAGGAAAAGCTGAATGGGAATAACTTCCTAAAGTGGCATCGCAATTTGAGGATAGTCTTCAAACAAGAAAAGAAGTTGTATGTCCTTGAAGGGCTTGTTCCTATTGAATCGGCACCTAATGCTCCTAGGACAGAAAGAGATGCTTACAAGAAGCATGTTGATGATGCATTGGATGTTGCATGCCTTATGCTTGTTAACATGGACTCTGAGCTTCAGAAGCAACATGAGAACTAAATGCTCTTTGAAGAGCAAGCTAGGCATGAGAGGTATGAGACCTCTAAGGCATTGTTCCAATGCAAGATGGCTGAGTCATCACCGGTGAGACCTCATGTGCTCAAGGTGATTGGATACATTGAGAGCCTTGAGGGTCTGGGTTTTCCTTTGCAGAAGGAGTTGGCTGTTGATCTAGTCCTGCAATCGTTGTCGGATAATTACAACCAATTTGTCATGAATTTCAATATGAATCATCTTGACAAATCCTTGTCTGAGTTGCTTAACATGTTAGGAACAGTTGAGCAACAAATGAAGGCAAACAAATCCAACAACATTTTGATGGTTGGAAAAGGCAAAGGAAAGGATAAAGCCAAGTTTTACAAGAAGAAGAAATGTGCCAAAAAGTTTGGTGCATGTGCATCTTCTTGTTCACATGTGCTGAAACCCAAAGGTGGTATTGCAAAGGAAGGACAATGTTTCCATTGCAACAAACCTCGCCATTGGAAACGTAACTTCCCTGTTTACCTTGAAGAGGTGAAGAAACAGAAGGGAAGTAAGACTTCCACTTCAGGTATTTTTGTTATAGAAGCTAATATCTCTATCTCTGCATCATGGGTATTAGATACCGGATGTGGTTCTCACATTTGTGTAAATGTGCAGGAACTGAGAAAAGAGTAGAAGATTAGCAAAGGGAGAGATAGACCTGCGCATTGGAAATGGAGCAAGAGTTGCTGCATTAGCCGTAGGGACTTACCATCTATCTTTACCGAGTGGTTTGGTTTTGGAACTTGATGATTGCTATTATGTACCTACTATAAGCAAGAATTTGATTTCTGTCTCTTGTTTGGACAAGAAAGGTTTTTCATTTGTAATAAAGAACAATTATTGTTCTATTTATTTCAATGATATTTATTATGGTGGTGCATATTTGAGCAATGGTTTGTATGTTCTAAACCTAGAAACACCAATCTATAACATTAATACGAAGAAGGTTAGATTAAACGATTCTAATGAAACCTATCGCTGGCATTGTCGATTGGGCCATATAAACGAGACTCGTATTTCTAAACTCCATAAAGATGGACTTTTACACTCATTTGATTTTGAATCATTTGAGACATGTGAGTCATGTTTGTTAGACAAGATGACGAAGGCTCCTTTTACCGGTAAAGGTGAAAGAGCTTCGGACTTGCTAGGTCTTATACATAGTGATGTATGCGGACCTATGTCGACACAAGCTAGAGGTGGATTTCAATACTTCATTACATTTACTGACGATTTCAGTAGGTATGGCTAAGTGTATCTAATGAGACACAAGTCAGAATCCTTTGAAAAGTTCAAAGAATTCAAAAATGAAGTACAGAATCAACTCGGCAAGAGAATTAAAATGCTTCGATCAGATCGAGGAGGTGAATACTTAGGCCGAGAATTTCTTGATCATCTAAAGGAGTGTGGTATAGTATCTGTTAGTAATATGCCCAAAAGCCAATCCATGGATGATTGTAGTCATGTATATACATTAAGGTTATTCCAATAAATATGATTATGAGATAATCGCTTGCAAATATTTATAACCCTAAAATATTTTATATTCTTAAATGTCCCTAGTCGATTATTATTATGGATGGGTTGTAATAATAAATTAAGACTAGCGTATGTTGAGAATTGTATGAGATACGAATTCTACATATGGGTACAAGTTGGAGAACTTGTGGACTGAACCGACCCACATAAGAAGACTACATGGAATGTTATATGATTGTCATTAGTGGTTCTTATAGATGCATTGTCCTTTGACCTGAGATCGTCAAGTTTCCCAACATATGAGTCGTGTACTTTGATATTATTCCTAGTCATCTGTAACTGGGTGGACTTAAGGGTAATCATTGGGTATATGATAAATGTGTAGTGGGTTTTGTATGATCCAGAGGGGATTCGTCCGACCCATATAACGGGTATATTATCAGATGTTTTCTTGATAGAGTTGAACTGTTAGATGCATGGCCATGCTCGGATTAGGTGATATGGTGATATCACGAGTATCCGTTTTACACAGTTAACTCGGGGATCTAGAAACTAAGATTAAACATATACGAAATTGATGTTTCCATGTCTCGGTTTAATCTTAATAATGGGACAAAGGGATGATGACATTTTCCGAGGCATCTAGAATCTTGTCGTTGGGGTAGCAATGATGTGTTGCTAGACGCCGCTCTTTGCTTATAATTGTAAAATGAGATTTTACAATTATTGCCGAATGTTACAAGTGCCTACAGAGTCACACACATAGAACCGTTGATTCGAGCAGGTGGTTGAATCGTGGTTGGACCATGGTTCGACAGGGTGTGGTTGGACCGTGGTTGGACCATGGTTGAACCAGGGTCATTTTGGATCAATAATTATCTGAATTATTGATTAGACATGGTGATGTGGTGTGTTGCAATCTAATTATGTTAGTAGGAGACATTAGTGATGAGGGTCATCACCTTTGGTCCACTATGTTGGCCATTTTGCTATTAACCTAATGGCATTATGTGTGAGTGGGTGGAGTGCCTTAGTGATCAGAACATATTTGCTCCTCTCTCTCATATCCATTCAGTTTTCAGAGCATCCTTGAGAGTGTCTTGAGAGCTTCTGAGTTTTGAGAGTAAAACACACACATTCCCTTCTTTGAGAAAGAAGAGAGACACCACACAAAGCTCCCGAAAATCCTGTTGCTAGCACACCAGTTCGAGAGGGCTTGAAGTTGGAGATCGTGTGACGATTCCGACTTGATCTGATCGTGTGGATACCGTAGAGGGGCGGGATACCTTGTCTTGCTCTTGCTGATTTCGGCACTCCAGTTAGGTGGAAGATCCTAACCTTTCAGGTACGAAATTTTTGTTATTCGGTTTATACGCTTCACATGTGTTCCTATATTGTTTCCGATTTTTCCGCTGCGTATTTTGCTTGCTTTTGAGTGTCAATAGCATACCAGAAACTTACAGTGGTAGTGGAGCTACTTGTGAAGCTCTAAACTGAATTCATGTTCATATGTTACATGTGATGTAGCTTGAACTTGTTTAGGTATATGTGATATGCTGGAATTCTTTTTAGTATATGAGATATGCTTGCATATGTGTGATATGCTGAATTTGTTTTGGTATATATGATTTGCCATGCAAATATATGCATATGTTTGATATGTTTTTAGTATATATACATGATATGTTCTATGTGATAAAGCATGATCATGTTATATTGTATTCAATTGTGTATATGTGATATATATGTTGTTGAGGTTGATTTGTCAAAAGTGTTTTGACAACAAAAACTTGATTGGTATGTGATCTCAATCAAGATGCTATTGGTAAAAAGTCAAATGAGTTTGACAAGGGTGCTTGAAAGGTATATGATACCTACAACATCGATGTTTAAGCTTCAACATCGATGTTCTCTTAGGTCGATTGTCGGCCGAGAGGTCAAAACATCGATGTTTAAGTGTTAACATCGATGTTCTATGCGCTCGGAAACCTTCAACATTGATGTTTGATTGTCAACATCGATTTTTGGAGGGTTCGGCAACCTTCAACATCGATGTTGGCTTGTAAACATCGATGTACTGTGGATTCGCAAACTTCAAACATCGATGTTGAAGGGTTCAACATCGATGTTGTGGTATCCAGTGACTTCAATAGCGAATTCGGGGCCGAAGGAGGCCGAATTGATGTCTGGCCTGAACAGTAACGTTGTAGCCCTACTTCTTAGCTTTCCAGGGACACCAAGTTTGCACAAATCCGAGCTCTACAGCTCTGGATATGGCCGAAATACTAAATGCTGCCAAGTAGTTGGGAGAATCAGATTCTCAAAAACATCGATGTTCAAGTTAGACATCGATATTCACATGTATTTTGGTTTCCAAATTTACATAACATCAATGTATGATTTGTTGATTATATGCATGTGAGGTATGAACATATGTTGATGTAAATATTAAGTTCTTAGTTGCCTTCCATGATAAGCACTCATCATTGCTTAGATCAACACTAGGTAGGTTTTGCCAAAGCAAGGTGCCTATGTTTATGTATCCTAGGAAGGTGCGAGTAGATAATTGTAATATCTCGACTGCTTATTGTGGGTTTGGACTTAACTAAGTCATCTTGATAGGATTATGGACTTAGAGGCAAGGGTTGAGTAATGTCTATGAGATAGATATGGACAAAGTGTTGTCCACCCAACCATCCAAGAGTTACATAGAGATGTAATTGACAAGAGTTGTCTACCTAAATAGCTATGATGTAGGTGATCAGCCAAAGCTGACTTATGTTGTAGTGAAATATGGATCTTGGCCTACTTGTTGTCATTTTATTGATTCATAGTAGGAGCATCATTTAGTAAAATTCCTTGTTAAATGATTTATGTATGCATGACTCTTATTTGTGTGAGTTGATCTTTGTTGTAGAACTACCATGGCACAAAACACAGGTACATTATCATTGCGATCGGTCCTTGAGAAGGACAAGCTGAATGGGAATAATTTCCTTAAATGGTATCGCAATTTGAGGATTGTCCTCAAACAAAAAAAGAAGTTGTATATCCTTGAAGGGCCAGTTCCAATGGAACCGGCGCCTAGTGCTCCAAGGGCAGAGAGGGATGCTTATAAGAAGCACCTTGATGATGTATTGGATATAGGATGCCTCATGCTTGTTAACATAGAATCTGAGCTTCAGAAGCAACACGAGAACATGGGGGCGTTCGATATGATCGAACATCTGACAATGCTCTTTGAAGAGCAGGCGAGGCATGAGAGGTATGAGACCTCTAAAGCATTATTCCAATGCAGGATGGCCGAGTCATCATCCGTAAGGCCGCATGTGCTCAAAATGATCTGATACATTGAGAGCCTTGAGGGTCTTGGATTTCCTTTGCAGAAGGAATTGGTTGTAGACCTTGTCCTGCAATCGTTGCCGGACAGTTACAGTCAATTTGTCATGAACTTCAACATGAACCATCTTGACAAATCCTTGTCTGAGTTGCTCAATATGTTGGGAACAGCTGAGCAACAAATGAAGGCAAATAAATCCAACATATTGATGATTGGAAAGGGCAAAGGAAAGGGTAAAGCAAAGTTCGACAAGAAGAAGAAGAGTGCCAAAAGTTTTGGTGCATGTGCTTCTTCCTGTGATCATGTGCTTAAACCCAAGGGTGGAGTTGCTAAGGATGGACATTGTTTCCATTGCAACAAACCGGGCCATTGGAAGCACAACTGCCCAGTTTACCTTGAAGAGGTAAAGAGGAACAAGAAGGGAAGTGAGACTTCTACTTCAGGTATTCTCGTTATAGAAGCTAATATCTCTACTTCTGCATCATGGGTATTGGATACCGGATGTGGTTCTCACATTTGTGCAAATGTGCAAGAACTAAGAAAGAGTAGAAGATTGGCGAAGGGTAAGATAGACCTACGTGTCGGAAATGGAGCAAGAGTTGCTGCATTAGCCGTAGGGACTTATTTTCTATCTTTGCCAAGTGGCTTGGTTTTGGAACTTGATGATTGCTATTTTGTACCTACCATAAGCAGAAATTGGATTTCTGTATCTTGTTTAGACAAGAAAAGATTTTAATTTGTAGTAAAGAACAAATGTTGTTCAATTTATTTCAATGATATTTATTATGGTGGTGCAAATTTGAGCAATAGCTTGTATGTTCTAAACCTAGAAACGCCAATCTATAACGTTAATACGAAGAAGGTTAGAATGAACGATTCTAATGAAACCTACCTTTGGCATTGTCGTTTAGGCCATATAAAGGAAACTTGCATTGCTAAGCTCCATAAAGATGGACTAATAGACTCATTTGATTTTGAATCATATGAGACATGTGAGTCATGTTTGTTAGGCAAAATGACTAAGGTTCCCTTTACTAGTAAAGGAGAAAGAGCCTCGGACTTATTAGGTCTAATACATAGTGATGTATGCAGACCTATGTCTATACAGGCTAGAGGTGGTTTTCAGTACTTCATTACATTTACTGATGATTTCAGCAGATATGGCTATGTGTATCTAATGAGATACAAGTCAGAATCCTTTGAAAAGTTCAAGGAATTTAAAAATGAAGTACAAAATTAACTCGGGAAAAGTATTAAGATGCTCCGATCAGATCGAGGCGGTGAATATTTAGACCGAGTTTTTCTTGACCATCTAAAAGACTGTGGTATAATATCACAGCTCACTCCACCAGGTACGCCTCAATGGAATGGTGTATCCGAAAGGAGAAACAGAACCTTGTTGGACATGGTTCGTTCTATGATGAGTCAAGCTGACCTTCCTTCTTCTTTTTGGGGACATGCATGATGCGTGCTGTGTAATTTCCTGCAAGTGCACAGGGTTGTTGTAGTGCGTAACAAGGTCGTATCCACAAGGACTGGGTGGAATCCGTTTTCCTTCTATCTTAGACTAATTAAACTTGAAAGCAATTAAACGGTGATGGATTTGGTGATAATTATTAAGAAGCAAAATAAACAGTAAAATAATTGTAACAATAGACTAAATGAGGGAGAGATCAGGAATGGTGAATTCTTAGGGAGAAGTTGGGATGTGAGAAACACTTTGTGAATCAAACTCCATCTCAACACAAGAGGATACAATGAACCTCTGGGTAGCATGGAAAATGCAAGGGATATGGAGCCAACAGCCCCTATACAGCCTCAATCTGTCAACATGAGAAACTGGGAATTTCGAAGTTCACAGACCACCAACTTTTGCTCAATCCACCCTCCATCCATTGAAAACCACCACTCTAGCCCCAGTATAACACAACCAAGCCCTAGTGATCCTAACTTGAAGACTTATGCACATTAGTGGAGATAAAAAAAAGTGATGAGCCTGCATATGAGGTGATGTTTTCAAATCCTAAACTTTAGTAAAATTCTCTCCAAGAGGTAGAAGAATGGATACCAGTTGCCAAATTATTCCTGTGATTTTTATGACAAAAAACTACTGACAAGGATTGTGGTTAGACTTGATGCAGAACTAAGAAAAATCAGTAGATGTTTGAATTAAGGTGCCATAAGGAAGAAACTTAGTGAAATCCTGATGAACTGAAACTTCTCTTTCTTCCTTTCGAAAACCATTCCTCCTTTTCTTTTCTTTAATTGCTTGAGGACAAGCAAAATCTTTAGTTTGGGGTATTTTGATGCATGTGAAATATGCATAGTTTTAAGGCATGATTTTGTACACAAACCATCCTCAATTCACTGTGATTACGTGCCTCAAATGCAATATTCCATCATATTCCTCCAATTTCCATCCCTTACTGTGTGATTAGTAGTTTCAGGTATATTTTGGCTAAATCGATGGGATTTCATTGAAGAATATGAGGATACAGCCTCAGTCACAGCGTGAGCCTGTGACAGAGTCTGTGAGCCATCCCTGGGACCGTCGATTCAACAAGAACCCAGCAAACAACCTCAAACCACCTTCGGATCACCAAGTTTTCACTGAATCACATTGCACTCACAACGATCCAGGAAGTCCTCATGACATGTCACCATCGACGAAAGAAACAGAAGCCAATTAAAGGAAGAATTTGAGAAAGAGCTGTCACAGCCTCAGCCACAACGTGAGGCTGTACACGCGGCAGAAACCCAGAAAATGCAAAAAGAATAAAGAACGCTGCCACTTGCACCACCCGGTCCACTAACTTAAAATAGTCATTCTCCTAACATTCCCAAAGCACTTTGAAGGAAAATGAGCAATGGGCACATGACGCCCAGAAGGAATCTTGGTTATCCTCTGCAAAAGGGTGTCTTGGAACTCACATCCCACCAATCGATGCTGCCCATCCCGCCTGCTCTGACAACACTGTTGGAGATTCTTCAACTTGACCGACACCCATCATTTTCAGCAAGTGGGGAAGAAGAGGAGAGAGAGAGAAAAAAAAAAGGGAGCGGCACCTACAAGAAGAGGAGTCGGGGGAAGCAAGCGAGGAGTCGAACAGTGGAGAAAACACCACAAAAGCTCCAAGGGAAACACGATTCTGCAGTTTTCTGGGCAGTAATCGTGTTGTCCCACAACCAACTGTTCAAGACAGAATGCTTTTCACCCCTTCCATTGTCATTTTTGTATTTACTGTTATGAACTAAACAACCCCTTCTTAGGTTGAAGAGGGAAGCATGTACCCGATTTGTGTTTAATGAACTGCTCTTGTTTTAACCCCTTCCTTCTTGCTTTAGTTGTTGAGTTATTAATCCATGTCTAGGTTCTGATCAAACCAATGCATGAACTCAGGTAGCTAGGTGAAGGACCGAAAGGAGAAACCATAGTTACCAGAAAAACAACAACCAAACCTTAGTTTTTAACTCGTGA